>JARYHS010011762.1:0-37881 GCA_031002005.1 Vandiemenella viatica
CCAAAAACGTATATGTCATGGTGTATCACTTTTCAGCCAAAACTATCTAGCGCAGATCACTGGTGTTTGTGTGTGGTAGTAGCACAGAGTCACCCGTCGATCACAACTTTGGCCGAATTTCGGTAAGTATGAGAGTGTGGGAGATATGGTGGTTGAAAGTGGCCAACCTGCGGCACTTTCATATTTCTACCAAAAACGTATGTGGCATGGTTTATAACTTTTCAACCAAAACTATCTAGCACAGATCACTGGTGTTTTTGTGTGGTAGTAGCACAGAGTCACCCGTCGATCACAACTTTGGCCGAATTTCGGTAAGTGTGAGAGTGTGGGAGATATGGTGGTTGAAAATGGTCGATCAAGGATATTTTCGTATTTCGACCAAAGACATGTGTGTCCGTATATTTTACTTTGCTGCCTGAACTACATAGCGCAGATGACTGACGTTTGTGTGTGGTAATAGCATCGAGTATTCCATCGTGCATTATGGTGGTTAGATGTCGGCAGCTGTCAATCCAAATTCTTTACAAGCACGAACGAAGTCGTGGGTACCAACTAGTAAAAAATACAAAATAGAAAATTCGGGTGTCGTAGGATCAAACTTAAGACCCCCCACTCAAGAACACACCGCCTTATCACGCACGGCTAAACCAACTATATTAACAAACGGTCTTGCGTACATATAAGTACACAAATTTTATTCTTTTTAACCCTCGATTTCTCTTAAACGGAGACCCACGAGGCAGAGTTGCTTTGGGGCAAGAAACCAGAGGTGACGTACTAGTTAGCAGACTTATTCATTCTACGATAGCGATTTCCACATTGAAGACCTGTCCTAGGCAGCGTAAATGAATAAAAACAATAAAAATTATTGCAATTTTTTTACAAACATAATGATTTGTGGCACATCTAGGATTTACTTCGAATTAGTATGCTCAGTTTCACATCTATAGGTGCTGCAGTTTTTTCAAAAGGTGTACAAATCGTCGTCTAGTGTAAGGGATGGCTTCGCTCGCCCGAATTACTCTTTACCTTACCATTTATGAACCCATCTTTCATTTTTTCTTTAGCTTCTACTAATTCATTATTATTTATGATATTTCCTGTCATGTATCTGCATTCAGTATCCTTTGATCACCTGTTTTTATCCCCACACCAGCAGTCTAATCTAAAAAAAGGTAAAGTCTTACAGATCTAGCTAATAGCTCAGAAAGTGACCCCTCCCTCTTCTATTTTGGTTCTCATCATGCCTTTTGTAACCCCACCTTCCAATGGTCCACTGGTATCGACAGGCACAACCCCCAAAACGGAACTAATGACTTTACCAAGCAACACCTCGGTTTCCTCATTTACTCGCCTCACAGCGTGGTTCATATTGTGTCATATGAAGCTTACCTGTGTTCGCTGCAGTCACTGGAAAACTGCTTTCAGTTGAAACAGTTGATTATGAACGACGGAGTCTACTACAACATTTATCTGACAATTGCATTGCCATCACTGATCTGATTAGTAAAGATTATCACGGAAGATGTTGTTCTACAAACAAAGAGATAAGGTGACAGTGATCAACAACCTCTGTTGCGTGAAAAAACTACATTGACTTTTCTCCTCCCTGTTTACATGACTTTTTCAAATAATGACGCTTAGGATGCTATTAAAATGTTACATATATATCTAATGTTGTTTGTAACGCGATTTTCACCAAAACATTCGTGTTCATTACTTTCAATGAAATGGACGTATTTAACAATTATTTTTATTCACAACAAAAGACAAATATGGAGACTGCTGTTGCAGACATTAAAAAGGCAAAAATATTGCGCTTGAATTCATGTGACGCATGATAATTATATCCACAGCATGAGAAGCCAACGATCTGGCCTCGTATTCGTGAGGACGCAGGTTCGAATCCCCGTCCGGGCATCCAGATTTTGGTTTACCATGGTTTCCCCAAATCACTCCAGGCGAAAGCCGAGATGCTTCCTTCAAAAAGGCCATGGCCGAATTCTTTCCCATTCCTTGTCCCCATCGACGAGGCGTTTAAAAAAAAAATTAGAGAGAAGCCAAGGTATAAAAATTGTCCAAGTGAACATCGTACTACCTCCTTATAACTATTTCCAGTAAATATCGTACAGAAAAAATACTGCTGTAAATTGTAATCGTAGGCTTCCGCGGCCAGAGTCAGTTGATTCTTGGCTGTCCAAGTGGCGCAGCGTCATGTTTCTTGAAACCGACTGCAGTTCTGCCCTGGAAGAAGACCCCAGAATGAGGGTCGAAACGTCGGTTTCAAGAAACATGACGCGGCGCCACCCGGACAACCAAGAATCAACTGACTCTGGCCGCGGAAGCCTACGATTACAATCCACAGCAGTTGTTTTTCTGTACGATATTTACTGGAAATAGTTATAAGGAGGTAGTACGATGTTCACTTGGACAATTTTTATACCTTGGCTTCTCTTTCTCTCTCTCTCTCTCTCTCTCTTTTTTTTTTTTTTTTGTCGCATGGCGCAGTATTGTCGTGTTTATACCAATACATCGTTAAAAAATGCTTTAAGTGAAATGACGTCAGATGGTTATTATATTAGGTGACAGTCAAAAACAATAACTTTTAATGTGTATATTTTTTTTAATATGCTAGAAAAAACTGAAGATAATGTTAATATACTTTTAGGGAACCGCAAAAAGTGACAGGAGAGGCGTGTAGCGTATCGTTACGAACAGCTGGGGCGTAGCTACCATAGGGCAAGGCGGTGCAGTGCACCGGGGCCCCCACGACAAGGGGGCCCCTCAGCGCAGCTGAGGGGAACCCCAAGCGCAACCCAGAGGGCGCCCAATCGCAGCTCAGAGGGCCCACGGGTCTTCCGGGCAAATGGGCGACATGTTTTTTTTAGCTCTGAGGGCCTTGTGACCCTAGATACGCTACTGCATGTAGCACCAAAGAAAAACATTTACCTAGAAAAACCGATCACGGAGATGGATGACTTCCGGAAAGATATCATTTGGCGTTCTGTACTAGAATTTTATGATCGATGTGAATATACTACCATAAGAAAATTGATGGAGATACTGAAAGAGAAAATTAACTACACTGGAGGCGTCACTTCTCTGCAAAAATTACTAAAAACACTGCACTTCAGATCAGAAAATGTAATGACGGTAGAAGTTTTCTGATGGAAAGGATAGATAATGTTGCAGCACAGGCCTTATTTTTAAGAAAAATGCGCGATTAACGAAAGAACCTTTCACCTATATTGACGAGACATGGGTAAATCACAATCACGCAAGGAAGTTTATTTGGCAACACACTAAACGAAATGGAGGCTTGAGGGTTACTGTAGATAAAGGCTCTCAATTAATTTTTTGTTATGCTAGGTCAGCAACTTATGGATTCGTTGAACGTGCTGGTTTAGTGTTTCATATATAAAAATTGGATTTAATTCTCGAAATGTCTTGCGCAACTTTTAAAACTAAACATAATAACTGGAAGCAGTAAATTTTATTCATTGATATAATATAAATAATTTTTATCTTTATTAAGATATGAAATTGAAGTTTGTAAACACAATTTCTATACGACACGTGATTCGCTAATTTCGCTATTGGCAAATAATTAAAATGCTCGATTTTACTAAAGAAAACATCACATGAAATGCAACATATTGTATAACATACGTTGTGAGACAGCTGTTTCCTCTTCGCCTGTAGAGGTAAGGGCAGCGGAGTGGAGGTAGAGCTGAGTGACCTTGATTCGCCTCTCTTAAGTGAACACAGTTTAATTCAAAATTAGAATAAAAAAGCAAATATATAAAACAGGACCCACTTTTTCCTTTATTAGTACATGCACTGGCAGATAATTCCCAAGGATTCCAACATTTTCTTCACGTGATACACGATGTTTGCATGGACGAGGATATGCTTCTAGTGTAAATAGTTCCTCATTGTTTGCAAATGCCTTCCAATTCTAGAGAGGAAAAGTGAGGTTCGATAAAGAGCATCGACTAGCTTCTCTATTTGGGAAATTAGAGACTTCATTACCATTCAAGTTAGGAAATTTATAACCTCCAGGCGTAAAAAGTTCTAAATTTTGATTTCAGCTGGGCAGAAACGTCTTTTTATGATTCCATAGCCAACAAAGTAATCTCAGTGATTCCACCTAAACATTTTAATATCTTGCATGTTAAATATTGTATTTTATAAGTTTCTATGCCACATATTCTATATATATAATGTATGCCATATATCGATAAATGCATACACTCTTATAAATTGTAAATCTGACCCTGTAATTAACCAAAGGATAATATGTAATATTTGATAAGATGTAATCCGCTATAAAGCTATAACGGAATGGAACAGAGACTGGAGATCAAAAGACCTACACAAAGCTAGACATTATAGACAGATCCAATCAACAATCCCACTGGTACGACAACACGCCAACTACAAGGAAGATCACATCCTTTGTCTCCAGACGGTCGCTATCCGAGCCACCTCTACAGGATCAACATGGTCAACTACCCCGTGTGTAAGTGTGATGGCAGAAGCTTTGAGAATATTGACTACATATGTTTTGCCTGCATACGCTACTGAGATGAATCATCAAGATTAACACCAGAGTTGTGCAGACTCGGGGCAAAACTGCCTACCAAGGTACAGATTCTCCCGCAAAAGAATAAAGCAGAAATCTTCAAGTCCCTCTTCAAGTTTCCAGCGAGGAACAACATCAAAATATAATACCTGAACGAGCCGAATTAAGAGGTCATACGGGCGGACCTTAAACAAAACAACAAATCCTATATCAACGCCGACCAACAGAATAATCTCAGTAGTTTACCTAAAGATTTTAATATCTTGCATGTTAAATATTGTATTTTATAAGTTTCTATGCCACATATTGTACATATAATGTATACCATATTTCGATAAATGTATACGCTCTTATAAACTGTAAATCTGACCCTGTAATTAATCAAAGGATATTATTTAATATTTGATAAGATGTAATCCTTGAAGATCTCTCGGGTATGCGGCCGGATCAATTGATCGTCGAAAATTCGTTCATCCACAATCAATTGATCCGGCTGCATGCCCGAGAGAACTTCAAGCATCAGATTCGCCGGGGAAAGGAAACCTGCGATTACATAAGATGTAATCCGCTGGCTGTATGGTACACACCAAATGCCAATAAAAATAAATAAAAAACCTCAGGAAAAGCCCAAAAATTATAAACTCAAAAGTAATAATAACAGTATGAAAGAGCAGGCCTATATCTTATATATATATAAAAATAGACGTGTTTTTTCCTATATTTCACTTTTCAGCCACCACTACCTTGCACAGATCACTGATGTTTGTTGGTGCAAGTAGCATGGAGTTTCCTGTCGTGCACAACGTTGGCCGAATGCCGATAGCTGTAACGATGTGGGAGATATAATGATTAAAGTTGGTCAGTGCAGGGCGTTTTCATATTTCGACCAAAAATTCGTATCTCCGTATACTTCTCTTTCCTGCCACAACTACATAACATAGACCTTTGGTATTTGCGTGTGGTGGTAGAATCGTCTTTCCTGTCGTGCACTATGGTTGTTAGATGTCGGTAGCTATGGGGGTGTGGGAGATATGGGGGTTGAAAGTGGTCGACCTGTGGCAATTTCATACTCCTGCCAATGACAAAAGTGTCATGGTGTATCACTTTTCAGCGAAAACTATAGATCACAGATAACTGGTGTTTGTGTGTAGTAGTAGCACAGAGTCACCTTTCGATCACAACAGCAGCCGATTTTCAGAAACTGTGTTACTGTGGTAGATATGGTGGTTGTAAGTGACCAACCAAGGATATTTTCGAATTTCGACTGTCTCCGCATATGTCACTTTTCTGCCACAACTACATAGCATAGAACATTGATGTTTGTGTTTGGTAGTAGAATCGTATCTCATGTAGTGCACAATGGTTGTTAGATGTCGGTAGCTATGGGGGTGTGGGAGAAATGGGGGTTGAACGTGGTCGACCTGTGGCAATTTCATACTCCTGCCAATGACAAAAGTGTCATGGTGTATCACTTTTCAGCGAAAACTATAGATCACAGATAACTGGTGTTTGTGTGTAGTAGTAGCACAGAGTCACCTTTCGATCACAACAGCGGCCGATTTCAGAAACTGTGGTACTGTGGTAGATATGGCGGTTGTAAGTGGCCGACCAAGGATATTTTCGTATTTCGACTGTCTCCGCATATGTCACTTTTCTGCCACAACTACATAGCATGGAGCATTGGTGTTTGTGTTAGGTAGTAGAATCGTATCTCATGTAGTGCACTATGGTTGTTAGATGTCGGTAACTATGGGGGTGTGGGAGATATGGGGGTTGAAAGTGATCGACCTATGGCAATTTCATACTTCTGCCAAAGACAAAAGTGTCATGGTGTATCACTTTTCAGCGAAAACTATAGATCACAGATAACTGGTGTTTGTGTGTAGTAGTAGCAGAGAGTCACCTTTCGATCACAACAGCGGCCGATTTCAATAACTGTGGTACTGTGGTAGATATGGTGGTTGTAAGTGGCCGACCAAGGATATTTTCGTATTTCGACTGACTCCGCATATGTCACTTTTCTGCCACAACTACATAGCATAGAGCATTGGTGTTTGTGTTGGTAGTAGAATCGTATCTCATGTAGTCCACTATGGTTGTTAGATGTCGGTAGCTATGGGGGTGTGGGAGATATGGGGGTTGAAAGTGATCGACCTGTGGCAATTTCATACTTCTGCCAAAGACAAAAGTGTCATGGTGTATCACTTTTCAGCGAAAACTATAGATCACAGATAACTGGTGTTTGTGTGTAGTAGTAGCACAGAGTCACCTTTCGATCACAACAGCGGCCGATTTTCAGAAACTGTGTTACTGTGGTAGATATGGTGGTTGTAAGTGGCCGACCAAGGATATTTTCGTATTTCGACTGTCTCCGCATATGTCACTTTTCTGCCACAACTACATAGCATAGAGCATTGGTGTTTGTGTTTGGTAGTAGAATCGTATCTCATGTAGTGCACTATGGTTGTTAGATGTCGGTAGCTACGGGGGTGTGGGAGATATGGGGGTTGAAAGTGATCGACCTGTGGCAATTTCATACTTCTGCCAAAGACAAAAGTGTCATGGTGTATCACTTTTCAGCGAAAACTATAGATCACAGATAACTGGCGTTTGTGTGTAGTAGTAGCACAGAGTCACCTTTCGATCACAACAGCGGCCGATTTTCAGAAACTGTGTTACTGTGGTAGATATGGTGGTTGTAAGTGGCCGACCAAGGATATTTTCGAATTTCGACTGTCTCCGCATATGTCACTTTTCTGCCACAACTACATAGCATAGAACATTGGTGTTTGTGTATGGTAGTAGAATCGTATCTCATGTAGTGCACTATGGTTGTTAGATGTCGGTAGCTACGGGGGTGTGGGAGATATGGGGGTTGAAAGTGATCGACCTATGGCAATTTCATACTTCTGCCAAAGACAAAAGTGTCAGGGTGTATCACTTTTCAGCGAAAACTATAGATCACAGATAACTGGTGTTTGTGTGTAGTAGTAGCGCAGAGTCACCTTTCGATCACAACAGCGGCCGATTTTCAGAAAACTGTGGTACTGTGGTAGATATGGTGGTTGTAAGTGGCCGACCAAGGATATTTTCGTATTTCGACTGTCTCCGCATATGTCACTTTTCTGCCACAACTACATAGCATAGAACATTGATGTTTGTGTTTGGTAGTAGAATCGTATCTCATGTAGTGCACTATGGTTGTTAGATGTCGTTAGCTATGGGGGTGTGGGAGATATGGGGGTTGAAAGTGGTCGACCTGTGGCAATTTCATACTCCTGCCATTGACAAAAGTGTCATGGTGTATCACTTTTCAGCGAAAACTATAGATCACAGATAACTGGCGTTTGTGTGTAGTAGTAGCACAGCGTCACCTTTCGATCACAAAAGCGGCCGATTTTCAGAAAGTGTGGTAGTGTGGTAGATATGGTGATTGTAAGTGGCCGACCAAGGATATTTTCTTATTTCGACTGTCCTCCGCATATGTCACTTTTCTGCCACAACTACATAGCATAGAGCATTGCTGTTTGTTTTTGGTAGTAGAATCGTATCTCATGTAGTGCACTATGGTTGTTAGATGTCGGTAGCTATGGGGGTGTGGGAGAAATGGGGATAAAATGGTCGACCTGCGGCAATTTCATATTTCTGCCAAAGACGCATGTGTCACGTTGTATCACTTTTAAGTGAAAACTATCAATCGCAGATTACCGGCGTTTTTGTGTGGTAGTAACACAGAGTCACCCATCGATCACAACGTTGGCCTAAATTCGGTAACTGTGGGAGTGTGTGAGATATGGTGTTCGAAATTGGTCGATCATGAATATTTTCGTATTTCATCCAAAGA
Organism: Vandiemenella viatica; assembly: GCA_031002005.1. Taxonomy (NCBI): domain Eukaryota; kingdom Metazoa; phylum Arthropoda; class Insecta; order Orthoptera; family Morabidae; genus Vandiemenella; species Vandiemenella viatica. The sequence goes on from JARYHS010011762.1 coordinate 8,430, forward strand.
CTTGTGTGTATCCGTAAATTTTACTTTTGCTGCCGGAACTACATAGCGCAGAAGACTGGTATTTGTGTGTGGTAATAGTATCGAGTCTCCCATCGTGCACTATGGTGGTTAGATGTCTACAGCTGTCAATATGAATACTTTACAATCACGAACGAAGTTGTGGGTACCAGCTATTATATTATAAATGTGGAAGTAAGTTTCTGTCTTTTTGTTACGTTTTGACGACTAAATGGCTATATCAATATTGATGGAATTTAACAATGAAATAGTGTAGGAAGGACACAGGACATTTTTTCGGCATGAATAACTGTTTTAGTCACGAAATTTTAAGAACTTATCGAATGATGAAAGACAGACAGATTCGTGTGTTAGTCTGTAATGTTACGTTGGTTGCTCAGTCACGCAATCTGTTAGTGTTTGATTTATTAATAAATTTTGATAAGAAACAATACTTATTATTTAGTATAGAAGTCAATTTGCTCTGCACTGTACTATTCATTTGTGTCTGTATAAAAGTTTCTGGCACCAATTTGTCTTCCTTTTTGACATGCCTTACGGACGTAAACCTGGCCTAAGGTGCAGGTCTAGAAGACAATGTGCTGCTATTAGATTATAAGATTCAGATGCTCATGTTGAATAAAGAAGAAAAAACCAAGCTGAATTAAAGCTGCCATCAGTTAACCCCCCCCCCCCGCCCACACACACACACACACATCCCCGCACGTTCGCTTACTTTTCTGTTTTTAAATATGTTGTAAATTGATTCTCTTCATGAGACAGATTAGATGATAGGATGATATAATGATGGCTTTCCATGATATTATGTCGACTCGGTGTTGTTTGGGACAAATCTTACGTTACTAACAGTTTTCTATATCCAATTCTGGAATTGAAACTCCAAGTCCACGCGTACGAAGTCGCGGGTAACAGCTAGTATATATATATATTGTAAGCCCGTGACCGTTTTTTGCGTATTGTCATGAGTCTAGAATAGTTCCACTTTATATGATGAAAGATTATGACAGGTTGACATGATTTGACCAAATATAAACTTGACCTGTGTTTCAGGGTTAGTAAAATCTTTTGAGCTTGAAGAACTCAGAAGCATTAATAGAGGTAAGTATTAAACACGAACAGATACGACAGCGCAATCGTATAATTCCTTAAATAGAAGCTTGACTTGAATTTACCCTTAAAGTTCATTGCAAAATTTAAAAAAAAAAATCCTTTTTGCTTCGAAACCATCACGTTGTTTTTTTTATTGAGACTCGGCAAACATTCATAATGTAATCATTGGTCATAGTATCTGTTACGGCCAGAGAACTTAATATACATTCCATATTATTAAACAGTTGAGCAACTCTGAAAAAATTAATTACCAGAATGGTTGATTCGATAACATATTTGGTCTGATGTCCACTTAAAATAACCCAATAACTCATGTACAGCGAACATGAACAAAGACCATTAACGAAAGTGGTCAGTAAAATACCAAAAAAGCAAATCAACCATAATGCATAAATTTTGCTCAAGCAACAACATTAGTGAAAGTTTTAATTGAATTGAAATTTATCCTAAGCCGGAACGAAAATTAGTAGTACCGAGGGTGGCGGTGTAACGGTTAGCGTTCTGGCGTCGCATTCGGGAGGACGGCGGTTCGAATCCCATCCGCGCATCCAGATTTGGGTTTTCCATTGTTTCCCAAATCACTCCAGGCAAATGCCGGGATGATTCCTTCAAAAGGCCATGGCCGAATTCCTTCCCATTCCTTGCCTCCCATCCTTTCCCGTCTCTAAAGACCTCGCTGTTAAGAGACATTAAGCAGTTAAAAAAAGAAGAAAAGAAAATTAGTATTAGTGGTTACAGCAGAGACAATGAGTAATTTAATTTTTTTATAGTTTTTTTAAGTTGCTTTCATTAGTATAAATATGTTACTGAAAAACAGATCCACGTTTTTTCAGCCGCAAGATTTATCAAATTTTTTAACTATGAAACGCTACGAAAAGCAAAGTTAATGAATGTATTATGTCAATTAATTTAGTAGCAGTTGCTTAGTTATTACATTGTGGACATAACCACGAATTTCTGTAATGGTGTCTCTAGTCGTTGTTTTGCGAGCGAAGGCTGACACGTGACACCGTTCTCCAGCCAATAGCTATAGAGGTGAGTGAATGAGTGAGCTTAAGAAATTATATAGTACATATATATAAAACAAACGATACATGATTATTAAGATCACAAAAGCATACAACAGAGAAAGTTTAAAAACACAATATTGATTATTCACACACGTATTTCAACAGGAAGGCAGCACTCCACTAATCATAGCCTTCCCAATCGATCGAGATTCCTGAATGCTGAAATATAGTTTTGATAAGACATAAAACATAACTTAAAACAACCAATTAAATTATATATATTATTTCTATAGGCAATTTTTTGTCACAAGCCTGTATCTTCCTTCATACTTAAGCGAAATCAATAAATGAGGTGTCATTTGAAAGTTTATGGTCTCTACTTTGGTCACATCATATTTTAAGAAAGGACGTTTTCGGAATTCGACCCTTAAAGGGCAAAAAAGTCAAAATTTCTAAAATGCTGTTTTATGTGTTTCAAGCCATTTATCTCCCTGGATATCTATCTGAAATAGTTTAATGAAGTATCATTTTAAAGATTAAGATCTCCGCTGTAGTGACGTCATATACTAAGACAGATATTTTTTGGAATTCGACCCTTAAAGGGCAAAAGTATCAATATTTTTGCAATGTATTTTTGTGCCACAACCCATTTATCTTCCTTCATATCTAACCGATATAGATAAATGAGGTATCATATTAAAGACTAAGGTCTCCGCCATGGTAACATTATATTTTAAGAAAGGAATTTTTCGTTATTCGACCCTTAAAGGGCAAAAATGTCAATTTTTCTAAAATGCGTTTTTTTGTGTCTCCAGCCATTTATATCCCTGGATATCTAACCAAAATCGATAAATGAAGTAGGATTATGAAGAGTAAAGTCTCAGCTTTGTGACATCATATTTTAAGAAAGAATGTTTTTGGAATTCAACCCTTAAAGGGAAAAAGTATAAACTTTTCTACAACGGATTTTTGTGTCACGAGCCATTTATCCCCCTTGATACCTAACCGATGTAGATAAATGAGGTATCATATTAAAGACTAAGGTCTCCGCCGTGGTAACATTTTATTTTAAGAAAGAAATTTTTCGTAATTCGACCCTTAAAGAGCGAAAACGTCAATTTTTCTAAAATGCTGTTTTATGTGTCTTGAGCAATTTATCTCCCTGGATATCTAACCAAAATCGATAAATGAAGTAGGATTATGAGGAATAATGTCTCAGCTTTGTGACATCATACGTGAAGAAATAATGTTTTTGGAATTCAACCCTTAAAGGGGAAAAGTATAAATTTTCCTACAACGGATTTTTGTGTCACGAGCCATTTATCTCCCTTGATATATAACCGATATAGATAAATGAGGTATCATATTAAGGTCTCCGGCATAGTCACATTATATTATAAGAAAGAAATTTTTTGAATTCGACCCTTAAAGGGCATAAATATCAGTATTTCTAAAATACTTTTATTGTCTATCGAGTCATTTATCTCCCTTGATAATTAAACAAAATTAATAAACGAGGTATCATTTTACAGATTGTTGTCTTCGTAACGTCTTCGGTTCCGTTAAACTACATTTTAAGAAAGAAATTTTTCAAAATTCTACCCTTAGGGGGCAAAAGTATTTATATTTCTACAACGTATTTTTCTGTCGCGAGCTTTTTATTTCCCTTGATACCTAACCGAAATTAATAAATGACGTATCGTTTTAAATATTAAATTATCCGCTTTGATCACATCATATTTTAAGAAAAAACTTTCTCAAAATTCAACCCTTAAGGAGCAAAAATATCATTTCTAAAACTCTTTTTCACCTGACTTGATAACTAACCGAAATAGGTAAATGAGGTATCATTTTAAAGACCAAGGTAGCTGCTTTAGTCACACGATATTTTAAAACAGGATTTTTTTGTAATTCGACCCTTAAGTCACAAAAGTATCAATATTATTTCTACAGCGTGGTTTTTTAATTAAAAGCGATTTATCTTCTTCGATACCTAGCCGAAATCGATAAATATCATATTGTTTTAAAGATTAAGGTCTCCAGTTAGGTAAAATCATGAATTAAGAAAGAATTTTTCAGAATGTGATGCTTAAAGTGGTAGCGCGTATGAGACAGTTGAGAGCCAAGTCCCTAGATTCCAGTAGCAGATATCACAGAGATGTCAATAAACTTTTTTTATTCAATAAGTAGCTTTCCGCTTATTTTTTTATTTTGCGGAAACACTTTCGTTTTGCCATGCAATTCCAATGTAAACATTTTATTCACAGAGCAACAAATATCACAGAGATGTTGATACGTTGCGTGCATTTTGTTCTGGTTGGTTGTATTCTGTTAAAGTCAGTGACAGTTTGTCGCAAATAAAGAGTGTTTTAAATTTTTCTAACTGTTTCGTAATATGCTGTAAGTATTTTGATGCGTACTTATTACCCTAATATATATATATTCTACGAAAGAACGGTTTTACTTTTCATTATATTACAAGTATTCAACCTCATTATTCATCGAATTTTATTCGCGAAATTTTCGCACGGGTCGTCTAGTAAAAATGAATTAAAAATAGAACTATTACTGAATTCTAAATACACCTATTTCAATTATAAGCGAATGTATTATTTGATAAATACATTCAAACAAAATATTGAAACTTGAAACTCTATTCCGCCACTACTCGCTGCTTACATTCTTTAGAAAATGAATTACCTTACCTGACATGAAAACTAGGGTATTTTAGTTGGTATTGCAGTTACACGACAGTGACTTCAATTTAATTTAAATGCGATTAAGTGTACTCGCAGGGAGCAATTTCCCTAACATCCATTCCCCTTCTTGTACCCACCTACTTTCTCGATTCATACAGCCAGACACAGTATACTCCAATCTTATGTTACAAAGGTTGTAAGTCCTCATCGTTGTGCTGCAAAGTTGTTACTTCCCGGTATAGGTACACTGAAAGGATTGAACTGCACATGTGAAAACATTACTTTCTTTGCACATATTTGGTTCTTATTTATTTATTTTGCATGTGGTGCGCACCCTGCGCAATAGCCTAGGTATCCTATGGTTAAATGCAGCCCTGCTTCTCTACCTACAAACGAACACTCCATTGCCTGATATCAAGTACAATTTACTATCACGGTAATCTCTTCCCTTCTACATCCTGCTTCTAAATCTTAACCCAATATTTATACATGTCTCTTCGCCTTTCATGCATTATACATGCCAATTCTTTTCACACGCCTTCTTCTAGTAACTCCCAAGCAAGCTGTTTTATCATTTCAATTACTTAGTGCATCCTTTGATAATTTCCACAGGGATGCCCTCCATTGCAACCCCTCCAATTCCAGAATTTTATACCATTAATGTAGGTTCCATATCATCCCATTGAAGTAAAGTATGTAGTGAGAGCATGCGATAATATTGATGGTTATTCATCTGTTGTATGCTGACGTTTAAATTCAATGGCTTCCTTGGAGTTATTTATAATCACTATCCCCCTTCTTTAAGCATAAAAAGAACAACATACGTACACACAACGTCAAAACAATCCGTAAATTTAATAACAATTAACAATACTAACTATATTAAGAAAGGCAACCCCAAATCATCTTAGTCACGGTTAACACCTCCCTCCCCCCCTTTCCATCACCACCGCCACCATTATAACCCTCTATGGGAATTTGATTTAAAAAAAAAATAATCTTAATCTGAAGATCATTTCTTGCGTAATCACAACCGAGTAAAAGGTATTAATATGTCGAAAACTCTCCGAACGAACGAGGTATCAAAAAGAATCAGTCTTTTCGCTCTTAGTAGGTTTGAAAACATGAAGAACTGAAAACAGCTCGACGCTGTTTAATTCAAACGAATAGCAACGAGTAATGTAATTTTTATGTTCGGGTAATTAAGAAACTATGTTAAAACCATTCTCTAAAATAATAATAATAGTAGATTTTTCATAATTAAATCAGTTTTCTTTTCGGTAAATAATATCAATTTCTGGCAAAAGGAATGTGTATTGCATAGAACTGTGGAAATTTTAGTAACCGGCAGGGCAGATGACATTCACACCAGATGTGTAGCTACAAATAATTTATAGTCTACTCTGGGAGAAAAATATTTTAAGAATTGTTTTTCATAGTCTGGGAGTTCCGTTGTAAGGATTTCGTGTTAAAATGTAGGTCCCATAAACTCAGAGGTGGAATGCGTAAAAGGGGTAATAGTTTGGAAGGGATATACGGGATATGCTGGTTTCGCAGGATTTGTTTCTCTTGTAGGCAGTTTGTGCGTGATCTACATTAATCAGTATATATTATTAAAGTAAGTGTACAGTGTGCGTGCCGCTAAAACTCAAAAACGAGTCCCGGTACGATCAAGGGAGTTTTATGGTGTGTAAACCCTCTATCCCTTATCAATGAAGAAGGTTCCCATTTTTACCTGAAGGGCGTACTGTTGAAGACATAAGGGCTGGAAGTTTCGCCCTCTAGAAATTTCTAGAACAGTCCAAAACATTCGAGAATATTCGAGAACGTTCCACAACATTCCAGAATGTTCCGGGATGTTCTGGAATGTTTGGGAACATCCCAGTCCCCAGATCATTGTGGAACATTCCAGAACACTCTCTAATGTTGTGGAATGTTCTGGAACATTGTTGACAATTCGAAGACTTTTTTTGTATGGGTGGGACTACATATTGGTGGGGGTATATAAAGCAAATCGAACGTGGTGGTGTAACGGCTAGCGTTCTGGCCTCGCATTCGGGAGGACGGCGGTTCGAATCCCCGTTCGGGCATCCAGATTTGGGTTTTCCATGGTTTCTCAAATCACTCCAGGCGAATGCTGGGATGCTTCCTTCAAAAGGCCATGACCGAATTCGTTCCCATTCCTTGCCCCCCATCCTTTCCCGTCTCTAAAGACCTCGCTGTTAGAGAGACGTTAAGCAGATATCTATATATTAATACGCTAAGCGAAAACTTTGGAAACATTTTTCAGAATATTGCGCGCACGGAGAAGTATGAGATTTGGCATAGTTAAAGATTATATGGGGAAGAAGTGCATAAAGCCAAAATGTATATATAATATGTGTTAAAAATACATTAAATTAAATAAAATAAATCATTCGTTGTATACATTCAATTGTTTTTAAGAGGCAACGACACTTAGCGATTTCTGTGATCTTTGGTCAACAGTAAAAAATATATATATATATATATATAAGCATAGTTAAAAATGTTACAGATACATTATTAAATGAAAAATAAATTCGGGAACGTGTGTGTGAGTGAAATCGGATCGGAGCCAACTATGTGACGTGTATTTCCAGCACTGAGATACTCTGTGGTCTTTGGTGAAACTAAAGAGTCGAGCTTAATCTCTGAATTTACATAGAAGCAATATTTGGAAATGGAGTATATTCGGAATTCATTAAATCGTGATTTAGATATACGATGCAGTTCAAATTGATGTTGCTGTAATATGATGGTGAGCCACCATTTGAACGAAATCTGGTAGTTAAAAAAAACTGAGTACATGAATGGCAGCAAAGTCTTTATATACTGAGTTTAGCATTACATCGGAACCTACAAATATTGTCCTGTCGGTCTCAAATTTGGTACACACATTCCTTAGGCGATACTATTTGATTTAAAGTATATATCGTAAGCTTCGAATATGTTGAAATGAGGAAAAATGTGGGTAGATGCATACATGTTATTACGCAAGAAATACACGTTCATAGCTGTTGACATTTATTCCACGTTTTTTTAAGTCTTTATTATTGAATAAAAACTGCTTCCCACATACAAATAGAAAATCATGTAACAGTTACGATTTCTCTGTGCGGGCTGACATATTGTTTTTCAGTGCTAAGATATATTCCATGGCGTCTACCGCAACTAATAGCAGTTGTGGTTAGGTTGAAATGCAGCCTGGACCAAAAAATAAAAGTAAGAAACACACAGAAATAATAACGTGTATTTCTTGCTTAATAAAATGTGTGCATCTACCCACATTTGAAGTGATTTTTCCTCATTTTCACGCATTCGAAGCTTACGTTGGAATGTATGTACTAAACTTGATACCGATAGGACAATTTTTCAAACGCAATAAAACAAATTCAAAAAACTATTTGCAATAATTATTACTCTGTTACAAAAAGAATACTAATTAACTTAATGAATTACGGTCGAATTTCGACCACTGGGCGATTTCTAGTATATATATAAAAAGCAAGATTCGCTGTGGGTTCAAACGTCACTTTCTCATCAGTGACGAAGGGAAGGGAAGAACCGAAAAAGAAGTGAAAATTCCAAAGTAGTGCTGTGAGTGTTAATAAAAAGTTGGAACAATGGTATTCTTACCCTCATTGTACAAAGGAAGTCTTAGACACATGCAAGAAAACATTCAATATGCCATGACCTACGTAAGAAAATATGGACGACCTGACCTCTTCATAACATTCACATGCTACTCATCTTGGCCAAAAATCAAAGATTGGACAAGCCCCAATGGAACGACACGACATAATAGCCCGAGTTTTACTGCAAAAACAAATGAGATTTATTGAAGTCATCAAAAAATACCACGTCTTTGGAACCATTAGATGCTGGATGTACTCAGTGGAATGGCCTCACTCACAATCTCATATGGCTACACAACAATTTCATCCCACGGATATCGACAAAACCGTCCAAGCTGAATTTCCTAATACACAAGAACATCCGGAACTGTACCACATAGTAGTGAAAAATATGATTCATGGACCATGAAGGTCATTAAACCCCAATTTACTGTGTATGAGTGATGGAAAATGTACAAAAAATACCAAAAACCATACTTGGATGACACACAAACAGGATACGATGGCTATCCCAAATACAGAATACGATCACCCAAAAAAATTGGCTTCACAGCAAACATACGAATATGACGCAGAGACATCCTGGTAACAGATAATCAGTGGGCAATACCATATAACCCACTACTTTCCAAAATGTTCCAAGCACATGTAGATTTCGAATACTGAAATTCAATAAAATCCATCAAATAATAAGTGAACAAAGGCAGTGACATGGCATTATTTTAAATAGCCAAAGACAGTAAACAACAAAACAGAAACGACAAGATCCTCATGGGAAGATACATCAACAGTAACGAAACAGCGTGGCGGATTTTCGGTTTTCCCACACACGAACACGAACCAACTGTGCAACATCTGAAAGTACATTTGGGGAATGGACAGAGATTTTACTTCACAAAAGACACCGCCAGAAAAATTGCAAGCAAACCACCTTAGAACACAACATTAACAACTTTTTTCCACCTGTGCCAAATGGATCCATTGGCGGAAACATTACTATAAGTCGACTCCCTGTCTATTATACGTGAAACAAAACAAAACGAAAAAAGGAATTCCAATAGTGGATCAATTAGGAATCATGAAAACTGACACACTAGGTCAAGTATACATCGTACATCCGAACAACGCCGAATGTTTCTACCTCTGGATGTTACTAGAAGAAATAAGGAGACCAACAAGTTCCACGGATCTCAAGACTGCTGACGGTTTCCTATGCCAGACATATAGAGAAGCATGACAACGCTTAGAACTGCAGGAAAACTACAACCACTGGCAATTAAGCCTCAATCACAGCCTCAGCTGAACAAATCAGAGACTTTTTCGCCATAATTCTAACAACATGTAACCCATCGGATCCAAAACAGCTATGGGACTCCTTCAAAGAGAGTGTGAGTGATGACATACTGTACCAAATCCGACAAGCTCATGCAGAACTGGCCATCGAATTCAAGGACGACATCTTCAATTAAACACTCATTCGCCTAGACCCTAGAATATAAATGTTTAGCAACTAAAAACCTGGGATCAACTTCTAAATTACAAAAGAAAAAGGCTACAACATCAACGAAATACTTAAATACATTTCTCACAACAAACCACTCCTCAATGACAGTGAAAAAAAAAATTACAACGTTATCATGGACAGGATCAACAACACTGGCGGGATTGTTTACTTGGACGCACCAGGCGGCACCGGGAAAACGTTTCTAATAAATCTATTGCTGGCGGAAATACGTGCTAAACAACAAATCACACTTGCACTGGCATCAATCGGCATTGCAGTCATACTTATGGAAGGAGGACGAACTGCCCATTAGGGCCTACAACTACCGTTGAATATAGCCGAAACAACGGCACATTTTGCTCAAAAACTTTTACAAATAGGTGAAGGCACATATCCCACTGACATGACGACAGGCCTCAACAGTGATTTTTGTAACATAGCCATTACTGAAAACGAACCCATCCACCAAATTTATCTAAACATTGTTCACAACTATACCAATTCAGAGTGGCTATTTCAAAGGGAAATTTTGGCAACTAAAAATAATATTGTCGATGATATCAACTTTAACATTCAAAAGAAAATTCCCTGTTAGGGGAGAATATACAAATCGATCGACACGATGGTAAACGTTGAAGAAAGTGTCAATTCTCCTACAGAATTTCTAAACTGTTTGCAAGTACCAGGAATGGCATATCACTGCCTGCAACTGAAAATTGGACCTCCGATCATACTACACAGAAATCTGAACTCACCGAACTATGTAATGGAACAATGATGATCGTCAGTTACCGAATAACATCATCGAAGCCGAACTTATGACTGCAATGGACACACAGTATTTATCCCCAGTATACCACTGATATCCACTGAATTGCCATCCCAATTTAAAAGACTGCAATTTCCAATCAAATTAGTCTATTGTTTTACAATTAACAAAGCGCAAAGACAAACTTTAAAACATTGCGGTATCAACCTCAAAGTCTCCTACTTCTCTTACGGTCAACTATACGTAGCTTTCTCTCGAGTAGGAAATTCGAAAAATTTGCACATAGATTAAAAATGTTGTTTATAAACAAATATTGTAAATAGTTAAAATATGTTTTCAATAAAAATTTACCTCTTATATTTTAAAGTTTATCCTTTTATTCCAACTACCACAATCTCATATCAACTTCCTGAGCGAAGCCGGATACCCCAGCTAGTAATGACATTCATGCGAAAGTAAGTCTTTTTCCTACGTTTTGACGACTTAATGGGTATACCGATATGATGGAATTTGTCAAGAAAATACTTTGTATTTTCAGGAAGGACACAGGATACTATATTCCGGTACAAATAACAGTTTTATCCATGAAGTTTTTATAATTTATTGCATGGTGACAGGCAGATGGATGCGTGTGTAAGTCTGTAATGTTAAATCAGACACTCAGTCAGTTAGTATATGATCTGTTAATAAATTTCATTTACAGACACAATTTATTATTTAGTATAGACGTTGATTTGCGCTGCTCTGTGCTAATACTTTCTGTCTGCATAAAAGTTTCTGGCATCAGTTTATTTTGTCTTATTTTTTTACATGTCTCGCAGGTGTAAACGAGACCTGAGGTGTAGCTCCAGCACAGTACAAGTAACTAAAGTTATTAGAACCCAAGAATCCGATGCTCATGCGGAAGAAAGAAGAGAAGACAAAGCTGAAATTTAAGCTGGCCTCAGTTAACCACTCTCCCCTCCCCACCCTCCCTTAGTTTTTTTTTTCCTGTTTAACATGTTGGAAATTGATTCTCTTCATGAGACAGGTTTGACGGTAGAATGGTATAGTGATGGCGTTCCCGTCATATTACGTTGACTCGGTGTTATTTGGGACAAATCTTACCTAACTTACAGCTTCCCATATCAAATTCTAGCTATGAAATTCTAAGTCCACGCGTACGATGTCGCGTGTAACAGCTAGTGTGTTATACATGTGACGCACCCAGTATCAAACAGGACGGGCAGAGAGGGTTGGTATTGGAAAGATAACGACTGCGAATCAAATACGTCAGCTGCGAAGTGAAATACGATATCAATTCACCTGAACTTGTTGATAAAGAGCTTATTACTATCATATTGTCACCCACGTACAGACAAACATTGTATCTCAGGCAAACGTTCATACCATGAAATTCTCAGTTCAAAGGACTGCACTGGATATTAATTAAAACTTCACGTGATTATCTTAATGCTATCCCAGAAAATATAAATTTTAAATCATTTTGCGATATAGGATACACATTTTAGGTAGTGATGAAATACGAGTGATAATGACGTAAATCCGTCTAAAACCGTTTACATGTTATTTAAAAAGGCACAAATCTGAAGAAGGTAATTGCCTTACGCGCGGTGCTTAAAACATTCTTCAGACTAAATTTAATTTACTTTAATTGCAATGGAGCACAGGCTCCGGTGGCAATTTCCCTACACCCCCATCTTCCCCTTATTATGCAGCCACCTGCATTTGCCCTCTACAAATTTTATCTTAAATTCTTTCAACGTTTTCGGTAAATTATTCATCATTTCCCTGGGTAACTCATTCCAATCCCTGACAACCTTACCTAAAAAAGAGAATCTTTCCACACCCTTGTGCCTGAAATCTGTTAAATTCTTAAGAGTCACAGTAGATGCTAACCTACCATGGCAGGTACATATTAGTGAAACTTGCAAATTTCTTAAAAAAGAATATACCAGCACCTCCGAAATTATTACAAATTAACAGTGTATTATGGACAGATACAATCCCACTTAACATATGGCATTGAAATATGGAGAGCAGTGGTACACTGCTACCTGTACAGACTATTTAAGGTGCAAAAAAGGACACTCAGATTTATATTTGGTATATGACAGAGAGTTTCATGTAGGCCTCCTTTTCAGAAAAATAAAATTTTAACACTCTATTGTTTGTACATGTTCATAGTTATACTCCTTGTGGTAAATACCCCATGTAAAACTATAAAAAACCGCTGCATTCACAGCCATGGTACAAGAGGTCAAGACAAGTAGCTACTTCCGAGTAAGAGTGAGTAATCAATATGCTGAACAAGATCATTTAAAAAAAGGAGTAATATTGTTCAACAAACTCTCCAAGGAATTAAAGTTGTTAATTGGCTAAGAATTCAAAGGAAAATTAAAAGCTTACCTGTCCAATAAAGTCTCATATTCCTTAAGTGAATTCTAATGTATTGTTTAATTTAATTTTAATTTAATTTAATTTAATTGCAATGGAGCACAGGCTGCGGTGGCAATTTCTCTGTTATAAACCGTAAATCTTTGTAAATTAGTTTAAGTGAGTAGTTATACTTAATAATACTGTTTGTGGAATTGTAATGTGATAATAATTTATGTTGATGAAATTCTTAAATACTCGTAGAAATTATAAATGTATAAACATTCATATGTTCCAATTCTGTACACTCTACAGGTAAAGAAATAAATAAATGAAGTAAAAGATTTTTCGTTCAAATGTACTTTTTTTAAGTTCTTGAAATAGGTAGATTTATACGAACCTTTTTTTTAACAGTTCGTGTTTGGTGAGTGGCCCTTGAATTCGGGAGAACGCTGCGTCTGTTCGAATCCCCGTCCAGGCATCCAGATTTGAATTTTTCCATGGGTTCCCCAAATCACTTTAGGTGAATGCCGGGATGCAGGGATGCTTCCTTCAAAGGGCCATGCTCGAATTCCTTCCTGTTCTTTGCCCCGGCCATTTCCTCTGATGACGTTGACGATTTTTTTTCGGGAAATTTTAAACTATAACCATAGACATGAGATGGGTCTCAAACAATACTGTGTGCCACTATATTCATGCAGTTATCTTGAAAACTTATACCAGCACAATTGTCACAGCTATTATAAATTTGGAATGAGGAAAATCCCATAATCTCATCTTCTTTCATAGGTTGTGACTGCACAAGTAAGACTTAAGAGTTGTCACTAATAAAAAATTAATCCCATCAGATGCAATGTACCTCTATTCCTTCCCGCATTAAAACGGACTCATCGATGTTCGCGAGCCTTGGGTCTTCAAAAATTGCTGCATTATCAATCAGGCACGAAACAATATTTTAAATACTGTAGATACATTGCTATTCCTTTGAATAAACATAATGTTTAGTACCGGTACTACCTTTTTCATGAAAAGGTTTCCTATCAAAAATCATTATATATACCTTAAAATATATAACTCACTGCAATGTAATCATCAATGGAGTGTGAAAATACGACATTTCTACAGCTGGCTCTATTGTCTTCATCAGATGTCACATGACTCCCGGTGGTTGTAAGCCTGCTGTGACTGCCTCTACTGTGACCAGCAGCAGACTTTCAGGCACCAGGAAGTCGTGCGAACACCTGATGAGGAGAGTAGAGCCAGTTGTTGAACGTTGCATTTTTAAGACACCATCCGGCAGGAAACCGGTGAAGATTACATTACATTGCAGCAATACGCCAGGAGAGTCTTTAGTCACAAGTATATTTGCCCATTAGTTCACCGTTATATCAGCTATAAAGGACATTGTTTTTCATGTCTTATAGTCAGGTCAGCGCAAATTTATTCAAACAAATTATGTAGAGGGAAACTTTACGGGCAATACAAGTCCGTATTTCAATCATATCAGCGGTATAGGACTAAGCGATGATGATCACATCCTTTTCCTGTATTAATACAATAACGAGATCGTCTCTGTCCGTGTTTATACGTTTAACTTCCTTCGGTCTCAACAGAAATTCTTGAAATATTGCAAGGCGAACCCCAATGATCATATAGACCTACAGATCCAGTTCGTATTTAGGCAGATCAGATCACGCAGACTTGACCTTTGACCATTCCACTACATATTACGTACTCTCTGTCTGCTCAATACGTCCGTCTTTATTACTCCTAAGTCCCTGTAAAACCGACAGATTTTCTTCAGATCTTGCAGAGCGAATCATTATGATAAAGTTATATTCCAGACAGGAAAAGTCAATCTGCCATGACAGTAGACCTTAAAAACAGGAACTATTCCAGACCATACACAGCAGCCAGCTTACACCCAGTATTTAAATAATGACATGCTTACCCGTAATGAAAATTTTTAATAAAAGATCTTGGTTCTTATCTTACGAAATGCCTAAATAACTGTGGAATGTTATAATGCTTCAGGCATAAATTAAATTTCCTTATAGTATGCTTTCAAGATGCTTTTGGTTAATCGTCTGTGGTATTGATTTAGATTACATTGTTTAAAATCTATGCACTATATATTATATGCTTTGGACGAAATAATACAAATAAAACGTTTACAATTTGTGGAACTATAGCCTTCACCATGTGCAGTGGCGTAGCTAGGTCAACAAGGGCCCCGGTGAAAAAAAATTATTTTGGGCCCTCATGCCAGACGGGCGACCTTATTTTTTTTGCTTCATGTGCTGGTAAGGGCCCCCTGAGCTGAGGATGGGGGCCCTTGAGTTGTCGTTAGGGGCCCCCTGAACAGTGGTTGGGGGCCCTCCTGAGCATCAAGGGCCCTTAGTGGGGGTCTTCCTCTGACTGAGGGGCCCCTTTAGACGACGGTAGAGCTTAAAAAAAAGGTCGCCAGTTTGCCGTGAGGGCTTGTGGGCCCTCTAAGCTGCGCTTTGGGGCCCTTTGAAGTATGTTTGGGGGCCCCCTGAGTGTAAGGGCCCCGGTGCACTGCACCGCCTAGCCCCATAGTAGCTACGCCCCTGACCATGTGGTGCATACGTAAATTTCTAAGAAGTGTCACAGATCATGGATTCAATGCTTAAAGAAACATAAAATAACTAAATGAAAATATGATACACTAGTATTTGTGAAAATTGTAACACCAGGAAGGAGACGTGCACATTGACATTGAGAATTCAGTAAGGTGTGAAGCCGTCAGGTACTACCAGCAAAACCTCTAGACATTGAGGCAAAGAATCAGAGAGCCTGGAAACACACCACCACGCGGTTTGCAGGTGCGTCCACAAAGCATCGACAGTAGTTGAGTAAGACCAGAACCATATCGCAGGCATGTTCCAAAGACGACTTGTCAGGCGAACGTGCAGTCCAGGGAAGCACTGGTAGGTACCCGTCGTTTTTCGAAGAAGGCTTGCATATTCCTCGCAGCATATGGCCGCGCATTGTCCTGCTGAAATGTGAGATATGGAGCCGCCTGCAGGAAGGGCGGCGCCTCGGGCAGCCTCACTACTGTAGGGGATGTTCAGATTGTCCTCAACATGTGGGAGGCGATAACGCATATTTTAGCCAATGGCGCCTCAAACTTGGCGCTATGCCTCTCAACAATGCAGTCTGCCCAATTATGTTCACCATGGACACGTACGCGGCCATCATTATAGGACAAGTTGAAGCATGACTCATCAGAAAACACAACATTTTGCACCTCGCTGAAGTTTTGGTGGTTTCTGGTCAATGGAAGCCGACGCAAGGGCATATGTGCCACCAGTCCAGCCCCCATTCGGGAGGACGCCAGTCGAATCCCCGTCGGGGGAACTAGATTTGGGATTTCCATGGTTTCCCCAAATAACTCAAGGCGAATGCCAGGATGCTTCCTTCAAAATACCATGTCCGAGGGAATTCCTTCCCGTTCCTTGTACCCTGTCCCAACTTACCTCTAATGACCGCGACGTCGAACTGTCGACGTAGAAATGGCTACACCCGTTGCAGTGCTCACATCGGCATACAGTTAAATTCATACCTTCTAGCTACAGAAATTATTTATAGCTAGTTTTAATGTCTACACCGTTATTTCTCGTATATGATCTAAAATAGTTATGTTATAAACAGTGTAGTTTTGTCATATGTTAGAACTACTTATATGCGACTGAATTAGTGGCGAAAGGAAATTAAAATAAAGTTAGTAATACTAACATCTTATACTATACAGCGTAATTGGTCCAGGCCTTGTCGTGTGTGATAATTGTGGAACTACTTCCATTCGCATGATGTTAGTAAGATAGAGCTCATTAAAGCAGCTTAAATTATTAGGCCTACGGCAAAGAAAAATAAATTTCTAGTGCCTTATTCTGTAACAAGCAGTGCCAGTGGTCATTCTGATCCACACTGCATTTCAATTTTCAGTCTAACCAAAAGCTGTGCCAACATTGTCAGCGATTGCAAACTATCACACGCACATTCATGGGCATATCCAGCGAGAGGCAGGGGGGGGGGGGGGGGCAGCTGCTCCCCGCCCCAAAAAAAGAAAAATCAAGTTGCCTTCAGTATGCTTTGACTAGTGAAGAACTGGCTCAGGAGCTCAATGGGAGAGGAAAGATTGACTGGATTATTCCTGATGAGTGTGCATCGAAATTTCGTGAAAGTACACCTTGAGATATTGACAAAGTTATTGAAATTTTTTTGGAGAATCCAAGACGATTAATGTTTACATAAAAAACTATAATTGAGTTATGATCTTGATTAACTGCATAGTAGGTCCTTGGATTACTATGTTAATCAATAATATAAATAGTTTCCTCAATAGGTTTGAGTTTTATTTTGAAAGAAATCGCCATCTTTCAGCACCCCACTCCACATCCTCGAAAAAAAATACCAGTCCCCCCCCCCCCCCCCCCACAGATCTGATCCTGGATACGCCCTTGTGCGCATTCATTGCATCACCATCTAAACTTGGCCCAAATTGTTTACTCGTACTGCTGGAAAAGTTACAATTACTTGGAAGATAAAAACTTTAACCAACTGTGTTAAACTACTGGTAGCACTTCAATGTTCCCGATACAGGTGAACAGACGACAAGATTGACGGTTTCTGTAGTAACTTGAAATGATAATTTAGATCACAATGGACACTAAAATGTATAGATTGGTTTGAATCTTATTTAACTAAATTTTTATGGAGTAGGAATCAAAAGACATCGCGGCGATGATTGCGTTCTATTTTCTAGGCGATTATACTTGTTTACCAGCATCTGACCCTGATGGCTTGGGCCACTTGGCTGCTGGATTACACTCCTAAGTTTTGAAGCAAAGGAAGATTATTATTATTAATTTAATTGTGATGGAGCGGTTACAATTCCCTTTGTCGTCTAATTAACCCATTTTATTTTTTTAATTATCTTATATAATTTGAGTGTTAAATTTTTCAGCCATCTGCTTTTGTGATTTACGAATTTTAATTTTAAATTCCTTCAACGTTTTTGGTAAATTATTCATCACTTCACTTGGTAATTTGTTCCAAACCCTGACACACTTACCCACAAAAGAACACTTCCCACTCGTTTATACATGAAATCGAGTGCCAGCAAGTGCCCATGGTCATCTTTTCTCTTCCATTCCTAATTCTTCGACCAATATCCTTACAAACCTCATCAACAACATATGCTTTGTACATTCCTAGCATTCTCTTCATCCTCCTCCTGTCTTCCAATGACTCCCATTCCAGCTCCTTTATCATATCAGTTACTGACTGTGTCCTGTGATAATTTCCACAAACAAATCTAGCTGATCTTTGCGTGCCCTCCAACTCCTGTATTTGATATCCAAAATGTAGGTCCCAGGTTGCACCACCATATTCAACCAATGGTCTGACCAAAGTTTTGTGACCAAAGTTTTGTAACCAAATTCTCTAACTTCTCTGGTACATTCTCTCATCACCCTCTCCAGTTTTTTATCTGTGTTCTTAATACCTCTTATCTATGAGACATTATTAATTTACTAGCTGGTACCCACGACTTCGTTCGTGATTGTAAAGAATTCATATTGACAGCTATAGACATCTAACCACCATAGTGCACGATGGGAGACTCGATACTATTACCACACACAAATACCAGTCTTCTGCGCTATGTAGTTCCGGCAGCAAAGTAAAATTTACGGATACACACAAGTCTTTGGGTGAAATACGAAAATATTCATGATCAACCAATTTCAAACACCATATCTCACACACTCCCACGGATACCGAATTTCGGCCAACGTTGTGATCGATGGGAGACTCTGTGTTACTACCACACACAAACGCCAGTGATCTGCGATTGATAGTTTTCACTTAAAAGTGATACACCGTGACAAATGCGTCTTTGGCAGAAATATGAAATTGCCGCAGGTCGACCATTTTCATCCCCCATTTCTTCCACACTCCCATAGCTACAGACATCTAACAACCATAGTGCACGACAACAGACACGATTCTACTACCACACATAAACACCAATGCTCTATGCTATGTAGTCGTGGCAGAAAAGTGAAATCTGCGGAGACACATGCCTTTCGTCGAAATACGAAAATATCGTTGGTCGGCCACTTACAACCACCATATCTCCCACACAACCACAATTTCTGAAATTCGGCCGCTGTTGTGATCGAAAGGTGACTCTGTGTTACTACCACACACAAACGCCAGAGATCTGTGATCGATAGTTTTCGCTGAAAAGTGATACACTATGACACTTTTGTCTTTGGCAGAAATATGAAATTGCCACAGAAAGACCACTTTCAACCCCAATTTCTCCCACACCCCCATAGCTACCGAAATCTAACAACCATAGTGCACTACATGAGATACGATTCTACTACCAAACACAAACACCAATGCTCTATGCTATGTAGTTGTGGCAGAAAAGTGACATATGCGGAGACAGTCGAAATACATAAATATCCTTGGTCGGCCACTTACAACCACCATATCTCCCACACAACCACAGTTTCTGAAATTCGGCCGCTGTTGTGATCTAAAGGTGACTCTGTGCTACTACTACACACAAACGCCAGTTATCTGTGATCTATAGTTTTCGCTGAAAAGTGATACACCATTACACTTTTGTCTCTGGCAGAAGTATGAAATTGCCACAGGTCGACCATTTTCAACCCCCATATCTCCCACACCCCCATAGCTACCGACATCTAACAACCATAGTGCACTACATGAGATACGATTCTACTATCAAACACAAACACCAATGCTCTATGCTATGTAGTTGTGGCAGAAAAGTGACATATGCGGAGACAGTCGAAATACGAAAATATCCTTGGTCGGCCACTTACAACCACCATATCTCCCACACAACCACAGTTTCTGAAATTCGGCCGCTGTTGTGATCGAAAGGTGACTCTGTGCTACTACTACACACAAACGCCAGTTATCTGCGATCTATAGTTTTCGCTGAAAAGTGATACACCATGACACATTTGTCTTTGGCAGAAATATGATATTGCCACAGGACGACCACTTTCAACCCCAATTTCTCCCACACCCCCATAGCTACCGAAATCTAACAACCATATTGCACTACATGAGATACGATTCTACTACCAAACACAAACACCAATGCTCTATGCTATGTAGTTGTGGCAGAAAAGTGACATATGCGGAGACAGTCGAAATACGAAAATATTCTTGGTCGGCCACTTACAACCACCATATCTCCCACACAACCACAGTTTCTGAAATTCGGCCGCTGTTGTGATCGAAAGGTGACTATGTGCTACTACTACACACAAACGCCAGTTATCTGCGATCTATAGTTTTCGCTGAAAAGTGATACACCATGACACATTTGTCTTGGGCAGAAATATGATATTGCCACAGGACGACCACTAACAACCCCAATTTCTCCCACACCCCCATAGCTACCGAAATCTAACAACCATATTGCACTACATGAGATACGATTCTACTACCAAACACAAACACCAATGCTCTATGCTATGTAGTTGTGGCAGAAAAGTGACATATGCGGAGACAGTCGA
The DNA here is from genome assembly GCA_031002005.1 of Vandiemenella viatica. Taxonomy (NCBI): domain Eukaryota; kingdom Metazoa; phylum Arthropoda; class Insecta; order Orthoptera; family Morabidae; genus Vandiemenella; species Vandiemenella viatica. Next base: position 29,164 of record JARYHS010011762.1, read on the forward strand.
AATACGAAAATATCCTTGGTCGGCCACTTACAACCACCATATCTCCCACACAATCTCAGTTTCTGAAATTCGGCCGCTGTTGTGATCGAAAGGTGACTCTATGCTACTACTACACACAAACGCCAGTTATCTGCGATCTATAGTTTTCGCTGAAAAGTGATACAACATGACACTTTTGTCTCTGGCAGAAGTATGAAATTGCCACAGGTCGACCACTTTCAACCCCCATTTCTCCCACACCCCCATAGCTACCGACATCTAACAACCATAGTGCACTACATGAGATACGATTCTACTACCAAACACAAACACCAATGCTCTATGCTATGTAGTTGTGGCAGAAAAGTGACATATGCGGAGACAGTCGAAATACATAAATATCCTTGGTCGGCCACTTACAACCACCATATCTACCACAGTACCACAGTTTCTGAAATTCGGCCGATGTTGTGATCGAAAGGTGACTCTGTGCTACTACTACACACAAACGCCAGTTATCTGTGATCTATAGTTTTCGCTGAAAAGTGATACACCATGACACTTTTGTCTTTGGCACAAGTATGAAACTGCCACAGGTCGACCACTTTCAACCCCCATTTCTCCCACACCCCCATAGCTACCGACATCTAACAACAATAGTGCACTACATGAGATACAATTCTACTTCCAAACACAAACACCAATGCTCTATGCTATGTAGTTGTGGCAGAAAAGTGACATATGCGGAGACAGTCGAAATACGAAAATATCCTTGGTCGGCCACTTACAACCACCATATCTCCCACACAACCACAGTTTCTGAAATTCGGCCGCTGTTGTGATCGAAAGGTGACTATGTGCTACTACTACACACAAACGCCAGTTATCTGCGATCTATAGTTTTCGCTGAAAAGTGATACACCATGACACATTTGTCTTGGGCAGAAATATGATATTGCCACAGGACGACCACTTTCAACCCCAATTTCTCCCACACCCCCATAGCTACCGAAATCTAACAACCATATTGCACTACATGAGATACGATTCTACTACCAAACACAAACACCAATGCTCTATGCTATGTAGTTGTGGCAGAAAAGTGACATATGCGGAGACAGTCGAAATACGAAAATATCCTTGGTCGGCCACTTACAACCACCATATCTCCCACACAATCTCAGTTTCTGAAATTCGGCCGCTGTTGTGATCGAAAGGTGACTCTATGCTACTACTACACACAAACGCCAGTTATCTGCGATCTATAGTTTTCGCTGAAAAGTGATACAACATGACACTTTTGTCTCTGGCAGAAGTATGAAATTGCCACAGGTCGACCACTTTCAACCCCCATTTCTCCCACACCCCCATAGCTACCGACATCTAACAACCATAGTGCACTACATGAGATACGATTCTACTACCAAACACAAACACCAATGCTCTATGCTATGTAGTTGTGGCAGAAAAGTGACATATGCGGAGACAGTCGAAATACATAAATATCCTTGGTCGGCCACTTACAACCACCATATCTACCACAGTACCACAGTTTCTGAAATTCGGCCGATGTTGTGATCGAAAGGTGACTCTGTGCTACTACTACACACAAACGCCAGTTATCTGTGATCTATAGTTTTCGCTGAAAAGTGATACACCATGACACTTTTGTCTTTGGCACAAGTATGAAACTGCCACAGGTCGACCACTTTCAACCCCCATTTCTCCCACACCCCCATAGCTACCGACATCTAACAACAATAGTGCACTACATGAGATACAATTCTACTACCAAACACAAACACCAATGCTCTATGCTATGTAGTTGTGGCAGAAAAGTGACATATGCGGAGACAGTCGAAATACGAAAATATCCTTGGTCGGCCACTTACAACCACCATATCTCCCACACAACCACAGTTTCTGAAATTCGGCCGCTGTTGTGATCGAAAGGTGACTCTGTGCTACTACTACACACAAACGCCAGTTATCTGCGATCTATAGTTTTCGCTGAAAAGTGATACAACATGACACTTTTGTCTCTGGCAGAAGTATGAAATTGCCACAGGTCGACCACTTTCAACCCCCATATCTCCCACACCCCCATAACTACCGACATCTAACAACCATAGTGCACTACATGAGATACGATTCTACTACCAAACACAAACACCAATGCTCTATGCTATGTAGTTGTGGCAGAAAAGTGACATATGCGGAGACAGTCGAAATACATAAATATCCTTGGTCGGCCACTTACAACCACCATATCTCCCACATAACCACAGTTTCTGAAATTCGGCCGCTGTTGTGATCGAAAGGTGACTCTGTGCTACTACTACACACAAACGCCAGTTATCTGCGATCTATAGTTTTCGCTGAAAAGTAATACACCATGACACTTTTGTCTCTCGCAGAAGTATGAAATTGCCACAGGTCGACCACTTTCAACCCCCATTTCTCCCACACCCCCATAGCTACCGACATCTAACAACCATAGTGCACTACATGAGATGCGATTCTACTACCAAACACAAACACCAATGCTCTATGCTATGTAGTTGTGGCAGAAAAGTGACATATGCGGAGACAGTCGAAATACATAAATATCCTTGGTCGGCCACTTACAACCACCATATCTCCCACATAACCACAGTTTCTGAAATTCGGCCGCTGTTGTGATCGAAAGGTGACTCTGTGCTACTACTACACACAAACGCCAGTTATCTGCGATCTATAGTTTTCGCTGAAAAGTAATACACCATGACACTTTTGTCTCTCGCAGAAGTATGAAATTGCCACAGGTCGACCACTTTCAACCCCCATTTCTCCCACACCCCCATAGCTACCGACATCTAACAACCATAGTGCACTACATGAGATGCGATTCTACTACCAAACACAAACACCAATGCTCTATGCTATGTAGTTGTGGCAGAAAAGTGACATATGCGGAGACAGTCGAAATACATAAATATCCTTGGTCGGCCACTTACAACCACCATATCTACCACAGTACCACAGTTTCTGAAATTCGGCCGCTGTTGTGATCGAAAGGTGACTCTGTGCTACTACTACACACAAACGCCAGTTATCTGTGATCTATAGTTTTCGCTGAAAAGTGATACACCATGACACTTTTGTCTTTGGCACAAGTATGAAACTGCCACAGGTCGACCACTTTCAACCCCCATTTCTCCCACACCCCCATAGCTACCGACATCTAACAACAATAGTGCACTACATGAGATACAATTCTACTACCAAACACAAACACCAAAGGGCTATGTTATGTAGTTGTGGCAGGAAAGAGAAGTATATGGAGATACGAATTTTTGGTTGAAATATGAAAACGCCCTGCACTGACCAACTTTAATCATTATATCTTCCACATCCCCACAGCTATCTGCATTCGGCTAACGTTGTGCACGACAGGAAAACTCCATGCTACTTCCACCCACAAACATCAGTGATCTGTGCTAGGTAGTGGTGGCTGAAAAGTGAAATATAGGAAAAAAACCCGTCTATTTTTATATATATATAAGATTTCAAAATTACTACTAGTATTTTTATTAATTTTGAAACTTTTCTGCTTTACATAATGCTTGGGTGAATTCCTTCCCATTCTTTCCTGCCTAGTGTTGCAAACTGAAAAAAAACAAAATGTTTTTTTTCAGATTTGTGAAAAAAAACATGAAAAAAAACTTAGCACCCTCGTTTTTTTTCTAAATTTGGTTTTTTTTCAGAAAACTATATATTTGATAAATTATAGTTTTATTTATGGAACTTACATTTTACATGTGTGTTTTAAACCTTACTAAATCATATAATATCTTACATAATGATTCATAAATGTATCTATATAGGTAACATAATTTTTTATTCATCTTCTATGTCGGAACCACATTCACTAGTATCAGTACTACCAACACTAGTTCGGTCGGAGTTGGAATTTTCTGTTTCTTCTTTTGTCCCCTCTAGATCCATAACTTCAGAAATAGTTACATTTTCTTTTACTGGTTGTATTGCATGCAAAAGCTTTTGAGATTGCAATTTTAAATTGTGCGGAAAGTACATACTGTGCATAAAGACTGTGCTGATAATTCTGTATTTCGGTCTTTTAAGTTTGAATTAAAATCTATTATCATACAAAATAGGAGCTTTATTTTTCAATCGTTGGTTTACGCCAATGGTTGCAAGGAAACGATTCATAATTACTAACAACTTAATGACTCAGTATCACTACATGCTGAGTCTAACAAGTATACGAATATAAGGAAAGCACAATAAGTAACAAAAAGAGGCAAAAAAACCGTAAATACTTTTAAAATTCCTAATTTTTTGAAAAGATCCGTAGGTCTACAGATAAATTCGTAGGGTTGGCAGCACTAGTTCAAATAGTGAATATCAATCCAAAAAACGGGGAATGGGGATTCCTTCTCGTGCAACCAAGTCCCCGTTCGTAAAAGAAAACTTCAGCCAATGTTGTCAATATTTTCGTTATTTTCTTTCCTACTGACCAGAAAAGTATAGTAGATTTAAAAATTAAGATAAGTACTTAGTATAAACTCTAAAATGTTTTTTTTTTTTAATGGCATTTGGCAACGGAGGCCATACAGCTAGCTCAATGTAATTATTATTGCAATTATTATAGCTTTCAGTGTATAAGTCGTCATCCAGTATATATATTCTATTTTTGCAATGTATGGACGCCACAGGACATTCACACAGACACACAACACTTAAACATCCATGCCTGCGGACGGATTCGAACCAGCGGCCTTCGGCACGCGGAGCTTCTAGCCTCTACGCTACCGAGGCCGGCTACCAAAACAGTTATATTAAACGATAAATGCCTTACAAATTTGAGATTTAGTAGTTATGAAAAAAAAGTGTCCCAGAAAAAGTGTTTTTTTTTTTTTTTTTTTTTTTTTTTTTAACACTACGAAAGACGGATTAAATGAAGTGGAATAACGTGCATATTTTGTTGATAAGACACTTCTCATCGACAATCAGTAATTTCGCCGTTAGTTCGCAAAAACAGGGGTGGCCATGTTGATTCTGAACTTAGCCAAATAGAGACCGAACAAAAATATTGGCGGACACTCTTGGAAAGATTTACCGCACTAATAATTTTTTTTTTTTTTTTTTAGCAGAACGAGGTCTTGCATTTCGGGATAGAGATGAAATCAATAGTTCGCCTCACAATGGAAATTATTTAGGTTTATTAGAATTAATAGCTAAATTTGACACATTTCTGGCTGAACATTAACATATTTATGCAAAGGGAGTGTGCACAAACTACGTGGCTCGGTCTGGGGGGGGTGGGAGGAGGGGTTGGCTGGAAGGCTACGTGGGGGTTCCGAACCATGTATCTTTCCTTTCATAACATTTTTCACAGTTAAAATGAGGAACAGAACTCACAAAAGCATGTGAATATTTATTTCCCTCAATTAATTATCTCCATATGTAATTTACAATCGTCTGACAAGAGAAAACGGTAAAAAATGACTTCTAGAATCGAAAGGGAAAAAAGCAACGTGGGGGGGGGGGGGGGGGGTAGAGGCAAAAGTCACGTAGGGCTACGTGGGGGGAAGGGGGTTCAGAGTAGGGTTGTTGCGGATGTCATCTTTGCGGATGTTCAGAGCTTGACATCCGCGGAAAAATAAATTTATAATTATTTAGATTTTAATATTTTATCAAAAATAAATTAAAAATCTATCTTTTTCATAATTAAATTCTATTTCTATATAATACTGCCATATTGATTTATTTTTGCCTGATCTTTCAACAACAAAAAATGCGGGATGATTTCACAAGTGAATTAAATTATTTAAATAATTACGTACGTGTCTAAAAACCAGTCTTTATCATATGAACTTTGCGGAGTTCGTGGCTGGCTACACTAATTCAAGTGTCAAGCACGAGGCCACGCCACCGGTCATCTCCACGCTCGCCCTTTTTTTGTGTTATAACTATACGCCTCGTCGACGTTGAGGTCATTAGAGGCGTGAAAAGATCGGGGCTTGGAACGGGAAGGAATTTGGCCATGGTCTTTTAATGGAAGCATTCGCCTGGAGTGATTTGGGGAAGCCATGGAAAACCCAAATCTGGATGCCCGGACAGGGATTTGAACCGCCGTCCTCCCGAATGAGAGGCCAGGCCGTTACAGCCTACTCACCACGCTCAGTTCCGTGCTCGCCACCCACCTTCCCACCACTCCAGTGGGGCATTCACATTACAAATTGCAGGACCTACGAGATCCGATTTTCGATAAAAGAACTCTTGCTTTTCTGTGAAAGCAGTTAAAGGTTCCTTTCGATTCACTCAATATTTTTTCAACAAAAAATAATAAGATTATCATACATTTTAATTTAAATACAGACTGCAAATATTCTGTAAATTAATAATAATTTCATGTGATCTAAATATTTCAGTCACAGAGTTTCTTATCGGCCGCGCAGTGTACCTCTATCGTTGTCACCTATTTTTAAAAGGAGACCTAAAGATTAACGTGAAATTCGAACCAACGGAGCGTGCCAACATCTTAGCATTAACAAAATCAAAGCTTTGCCAGAGGTGACTGTCGATTTTAAGACCCATGAAAATTGAGACAAGGATTTGAATAAAGGACTTTCAGTACCCCTATCGTACGCCGTATCCATCTGAGTCAAGAGACAAATCTGGATGTAATTATAAATAAATATTCAACCACAATGAAATCAACATACTTTTTTCTGTAGCATTTATTTTTGTTATACCAAAACACAAATGTTCTTTTATATGATGAAATACATATTTTTCAGTACTTCTAAATTCAGATGCTTCCGGCGTGTGACTCAGGTATGGAATGTCCCCGGTTCAAAATACGGGTCTCGGATGCAATTTTTACAGGCTTGAAAATCGTCCTTCACGTCTGGCAATTTCATTTGTTAATGTGAACATGCAAGGACTATATCTGCATTTTACGAACATCTGATGAACCTAAAGTAAGGCTGAAAAAATGGACGCTTTTCTAAAGCAATCAGTAACGCTAAAACAACATTTAGACGTAAAGGACAAGAAATTTCTGAACTCTTTGTATACGATTTTCCATATCGACCAGCCCGACACCCGTCCGCACCGTCAAAAATTAGATCCAACTAATGACTGCCGATACTAGGGATGGCGATCTGAGATCGATTAATCGAAGAATCGATATTTTGGACCAAAAAATCGATTTTTTAAAATCGATTTATCATCCTGAAAATCGAATGTGTAAAAGCACTTTCTACATGTAATGCACTTGCACATGAAAGTCAGGGTTTAAATGAAAAATTGAAACACCATATACTGCAAGCAGTTATGGACCTGAAGTATGACCTATACTTTATTGGCAAGAACAAAAAAAATCAATTTATCATCACGTTTACTCAACAGCCAAGAAGTATATCTGTATAGTGGGATCATCACCTTGCGAGCGCCTGTTTTTATTTTTTATTTTTTTATTATTGTCGGCAGCATCGCAAGCGATGAGCGGAACCGCTTGGATCCCAGTAGACTGGACAGACTGTTGTTCCTGAAAAGCTTGAACACTAAGCACTGGAAACTGTAAGCTACATCGTTTCAAAGCTGTTTAATGTACACAACGAAGGGTCTAGCGGAATAAGACAGTGAAAAGTGCCCCTGTCCCATCCCGTTCATGAGTCATACCAGTTCATAGATCTTGGTTAGCATAGCTTTCGGACCGATTTTTATTTCAATGCCGCCACTCTAGGGGGCGCTACGGGGGTGAATGTGCCATTGGGGCCTAAAAGCATAGCTCGTGAAATCAATGCGGGAAAATTCTGAAAAAAAAATCAGGGACATTCACATTGCTACAGGAAACATCTAGAATTTTTTGGCACATGTTACAATGTTTTATCGCAATTTGTTTATATCGAGTTCCTAGTAAACAAAGTCATTTCCTTGAGTGACAACGTTTAGATTTTTACTGTAGAATCATCTATGGGCACTGTATCTATGGTTCAGATTTCAGACCTGTCCGAATGGTGCAACATAACGAAAAAAGATAAACACTGAATTTGATGCCATGGGGTTTTAGGACGGGTACGCACGTCATTGTTATAGTTGTGAGACGGGTGCTGAAATATTATTTTACGGATTTCTAAGTTGTTTGTTTGTCAAATGAAAGGAGTGGCTTATAGGATTAATAAAAGCTACTAAATAATCCACGAAAAAGAAGACCTTAATATATTTTTCAGGAATTTGTTGCTAAGAAAATCTTTTTGCAGTGCAAAGCATTCAAAACAAAAATCACAGGGCGTAACAACATTTTTTCCCCAGTTAAGTTTAATCTTCGTCGCTATCCGTTTCTATAACAGGATTTGCATGAACGTCGTCAAAAAGCCTGCTTAGAACTTGAGATGGTCGAACAATTTTGTATAAGTATCAAGCATTTGAAAGGTAATAAATTACCACAGCTACATGAGAACAGCATCCTATCGTTCTGCTACCGTTAGCGCATTCGCAGTAGTATCGCTTGATACCCGCGTAACCTGTGGAGCAGGGCTGCCAGATTGTATAATTGGATACAAAACTTGTATAATTTGGTTACCTCTTGTATCCTGTTTGTATAACAGATTGCCTTGTATAATTGGATACAAAAATGAGCACTTAAAAGTAAAGTACATTCCAGCACCTTTTTGAAAGTGTTTGCCCTTTGTTTCATTGAGTTGGCAACCCTTCCTGCATATCTAT
>JARYHS010011763.1:0-25021 GCA_031002005.1 Vandiemenella viatica
GACATCTTCGCTTTATCATCGAGGAGCGGTGAGGTGCACCGCTTAGTTGCACGGGAGTCAAATCCGTGGGCAGGCTCGGTCGTTTGCCACGACTAGATGGATTAATCATTATGGCCTGCAACCTGACTGACTGGAGGACAGTCATTAACAGGTTGCAAGAGGAGAACATACCCGTGTACGACGACTATCTACAGCGTAACGTCAAGACAACTTCCAAAACAGATGACAACAGCTCCGCAACAGCTGACAAGTCGATTTCTACTCCTGCCACGAAGCCGACGACTCAAGAAATCGTACAGTGTTTCAAGTGTCAAGGCTTCAACCACTATGCAAGGCAATGCACCATGAGGCAGAGGTATGTTCGTTGCGGCGAGGAACATCAACCAGCAGACTGTCCCAGAGCAAAGGAGGATCCGATCTGCTGCAACTGTGGCGGACATCACGCACCCTGTAATCGCAGATGTCCCAGCAGGAAACGACGGTTGGAGAAGAGACAAGCAAGACCTCGTGCTGAATCGGCGCCTGACATGCAGGGGGACACATCCGCTGGAAAGGGCCCGACGTCGCAAACTGCAAGAACAGTTTGTCGTCAGACTAACAAGCATGCTGCAACGCTCAGTGATGAGGATCGGTCAAGACACCGCGCCTCACCTCGTCCCGTTTCGAAAGTGAAGACCGCTACCCCACGTGGCCGAACATCCGGCCAGCACAGATGCTGTGAACATATTGCAGCAGATGTGCAGTGGGGACCGAAATTGAACACTATCATCGAGATGCTTACGCAACTCATCGCCAGTATGACCCAATGGACAGCGAGTATGGCGGCCACACAGCAGCCGCTCACATTAGGATTCAAGACAAAAGGCCAAAACGTGAAGCTAGACCAATAGTGAAGTGATACCACATCATATGAAGTCGAAGTAAATGTCGAAAGACAAAGGCTTCGTAGTACACTGCCTACGAATAATAGGCAGAGAATGGCACCCGGCTGCAGTTCACCATCTTTCTTCCTTGTCTGTCACCGCGTGCACTTCCTTGTCGCTCTGTCTCGCTACTTTTCCTTCCTTATAGTACTTCCTGGTCACTCAGTTTTCCTTCCTTATTTGTCTCCAGCCTCGAGGAACTTCCTCATAGCCTTTCGTTGCTGTCCCGCTCAACGTATGTGCGAGCAACTTCCTCAAGCGTGGTATTGGGCACACATCCGTCGTTGCGCTAGTCCACTGGCTGGCGCTTGCTCGCTCCTCGTTTTGTTTTCGGTACGTGACGAGAGGACGGAGAAAGGCTGCCGCCGTGAGAAGAACTGGTGGTCTGCCTCTCGCTGAGGCCATTTCTCTTTCGGGTGGTCTGGAAGCGATAATGGCGGAGGTGGCGTGGAGTCCACCAAGTTTCTGGCCAGCTGCCCCGCGGTTCACGTCAGCAACTGATGCAGCCCCTGAAATCCATGCATTTCCTGACAAATGGACGTTGCAGACCCTGTCGTGGAAGAGGGGCCAACATCACCCATCCTGGTTATCACCGGAGACAAAATCCGTGTGCTCGGCCTGATATAGCGGTGTGTGGTCTTGCCGCTGTTCGCATGGCCAGTGCCAGATGGAATCTCCATCATCACCGATAACATGACTGATTGGAATACAACTGTCACCAAACTGGAAGAGGAAAATATACGTTTCCATCTTCATTACACATTTCCTGCTAAACAAACTTCGGCACCTGCCAGCAAATCAAATATTTCAACGGACAGCAAGTCAACAACGTCTACTGCCAGCCAGACCACATCAGCATCAGCGACGAAGCCTAGGACGTCTGAAGTTATCCAATGCTTCAACTGCCAAGGCTTCAGTCATCACGCCTGCAGTGCACACTGAAGCAGCGGTGTGTACGGTGCGGATAAGAGCATCTGCAAGCAGCATGTCTAAGGCCGAAGGAGGATCCCATCTGCTGCAACTGTGGTGGGCACCACGCAGCATGTCGTCGCGCATGTCCCAGCAGGAAGCATCTGCAGCAGAAGAGACATCGGGCTGAGCCGGCTCCTGACAGGCAGGGGGGCCCAGCCGTAGGAAAAGGGTTTTCATCGCAAGTTTCGGGAGGAGTTTGTCGTCAGACAAGCAAACCCGCTGCCAAGTCCAGCGAGGAAGTTTGTCGTCGGACCAGTAAGCTCGCTACCACGTCTAGCGAAGAAGACCGGTCAAGTCACCGAGTCCCACCTTGTCCAGTCAAGAAGTCCAGGTATACGTCCCCACGTGGCCGAACGTCCTGCCGTCACAGATGCTGCGACCACTGCGCAGCGGATATGCAGTGGGGTCAGCAGCTAACAAGCATCATCGAGTTGCTGACGCAACTTGTAACTCGATTAACAACAAGCTCGGCTGCTACGATGTAGCAGCCGTAGCCTCATGAAGCCACTACTCAATAGCCAACCAAGAAGTCAAACCGACCGAGAAGCCTTAACACATCGATGGAAGTTGGATTAAATGTCTCACGACAAAGGCTCCGCTATACACTGGCTGAAGAAGACTAGGCAGAGATTGGCACTCCGCCACCGCATTTCACCAGAAGATGGCGACAGCGATCAGATCGCCGAAATATTGTGCAATTGTAAGTGTATTTACAACACACCTTTAACTCGGCTAGTCACCCGAGAACAATATTTATATCGCCAACGCTAATAAAGATTGCGTTCTTATAGACATTGTACTCCTTTCTCGTGTGCCTTTCCATTTTTATTGATGACAATGCGTGACCGTATCTAATAGCGCAGGTGGAGGAGCTCTTGGAATAAGAGGAAATTCGACGAATGAACTGGCCTGCCAGTTCCCCATCGAGCAAGTGTCTGATCTGTTAAGGAAAGGTATTGTAGCACATCCACGTGCACCAGCGACCATACAGCAGTTGTCCACCACGCTGGAGGAGGAATGAAACTTTTTTTTTTACTTATTGTTTTACGCCTCGTCGACGGCTAAGTTAATTAGAGGCGGGAAGGGACTTGGGACAAGGAACGGGAAGTATTCCGCCATGGCCTTTTTGAAGTAAGCATCCCGGCATTCGCCTGGAGTGATTTGGGGACACCATGGAAAACCCAAATCTGGATGCCCAGACGGGGATTCTAACCCGCGTCCTCCCGAATGCGAGGCCAGACGTTAACCGCTCGGTGGGAATGGAACGCCCTACAACAAGAACGCCTTACAAACTTTATGGCCAACAAGGGAGCCCGATGAAGAGCACGCATCGCTGTCCGTGGTGATCAAATACATTTTTAAGAAAAAGTCCCTCCATTTTGTAACATCCAGGGAACCATCAAGAGTCGCAGTGACTTTACTGTAGCATGTTGCCTCTGTATATAGGTGTAATTTACGTTCGATTCATGGCATATTTCCTTCAGTTACCTAATGTACCAAACTGTGGGCGTTCTTTCTACGTATGATTGAAGTTTCATGGAGCTATGTAACATAGAAGTGACACATGTGAACATTACTTTCGTCCTTAATTTTTGCACACCAGTGTAATAATTTATCTTAAGGACAAACAGGATCTAATTGCAATGCAATATGATGGTTGGTTAACCAAACTCTTTTAAACTTAACTATTTAGTTCAACTGTAAACAATTTCCTGTTATCATAATGCCTGGAAACTATAGAAAACGGAATTATGATTATTCCTACCAGGGGATGAAACTTCTAACAACCGAATGATGACAAGAACGAGAGCCATTTATCCAACAGGACAGGAATCAGCTATCTTAATTCGCAGATTTTTTTCCGCAGGACGGTTGCGGTACGGAATCAGTGTCTTTTAAATCAATCTAGCAAGATTGTTACGTGGGGGAGGTTTACACTTCCTACCAGGAGAATCAATTAACTTTGTTGAGGAACTTCTTTCCTTATATCGTAATTAAAAGGCAGCAAGATCTTCACCAAAATCCCGTTTTCAGCTATTTTCGAGATTTCCTGCAACATCTTCTCATCCACCGCAATTGCCCAATGCAGTTTCCACTGCAATTACAGGGAGCAATACACAAATTTCAAACCAGGCTGAACAGGTTTGTTATTCGCCTATGCAGTATAGGTCCACAATATGAGAAGAGAAGTATGAAGTCTGCAGTGAAAGTTAGATATGTGCAGTTATTACCAAGATTTGTAGCATCGATTTTTTGAATTAGCATTTCATAAATTTGAAAAATAATTTGCTTTAGTTGGTGTCCATGTGAACGTCACCCCATTGCAGAACCCAGCCCTCAGTGTTGGGGTTTAATCGTGAAACACTGTATGGATTATGAGAAACATGAAATTTTTTGGCACTTCTGGCTATATTTAAACGGTTCCCAGCTTTAATTTCCATCATTCTTTTACAGGCACATAGGTCATTCTTAAGGCACCGGCTAAGGAGTCTGTGGAGATCACGTGTATATTTAAGGTATTTTATTTATAAAATGAAGTATTGGGGCTCCTTTCCCAGTGCAAATGTGTGGATACAAGTAGCATGACATGCAAGGCTTTCCCGTAACATTATAAGCTCGCTAGCCTTGTCAGATCCAATGCCAACATTTTCTCACAGAACATGGGAACTCGTTCTCCAATCTTGTTGGTCCTAAAACTTCATATTATGCAGTAATAATCCTAAGAAATTAACCATGTTCAGGTGATGGAGAACAAAAGAGATCGTATCCTTTATCCCAAGTCGCTCGCCAGGGAGCGCATTTTTAGCCGGTTGGTAATGGAGTCTTTTGGCTACTATGAAGAGTTATACATATATAATCCATGCACTCCTAGGCCAGTTTTTATTTCACAATGCAATCTCTGTATATTTGGAAAGTATCTCCAAATTAGGTAGAATTCCATGAATAATTATTTGAACGCTTCAGAGAAAATTATTTTTTTTTTGATAAAATCTTCAAGCATGTATATAGTCATTAGATTGTCAATAAACCTAACACAGCCCTACAGGCCAATTCTTTTATTTCTAGCGTCAGTTCACTTTCTCTTTTACTGCTAATAAGTAAGGTGTTCATATCTTTCTCTACAAAAAGTCGTCAATCTGTAAGGAAACTGCCTCGGAACGTTTTAGTCAATACAGACTCACTAGGTCATATATGCAATCACCACTTGGACTGTTATATGTATGTCAAGTAGGAGCGACTATTAAACGTGATGAGCTTTCTACATGTACTAGTGTTCTATGGATTACAGTACATAGAGACGCCGCTAGTGGCCCATTCTCAGTGATAATTATTATTGTTCCTCGCTGTTTCTGGTTCTAGAAGGTCTTATATAAGCAAAAGTCACTAAAGCATGTAGAAAGCCTGGCAAAATTTGATCATATGAAATAACCTGTCAAAGTATTAATTCATATGTATTCGTCTATTTCTAAGTCTTACTGAGACTGCACGACGAAGATTTCTTTCAAATTCGCCATCTTGTTATCACTGTCGCTTCGAGATCACGTAATTCGAATAGTTACTACGTGTTTTAGAGCATACTTGGTCGCCCATGTATTCGGCATGATCGATTCCGTTTATTCACTTGCGTGGTCAGATGTGAGATGTGGGAGAGATTCACCTTTGATCTATCTAATGATACTAAAGTGGCCCTGCCTAACGACTTAATCGAAATTATTTCGAAAACGTGTGCTCCGCCTTGGCAGATGTAGTTATTAACGTATACGATGGATTCTGTGAATAATTTCTGGGATTTTAGAAGCGCCCTTAACCGTACATAAGTTGCCTGGCTCTGGTATCCCGGCCCGACACCGTTACATGCCCGGAAGATGAGATGGAGTTGGATAACCGGTAGACGGCGCTAGCACCAAGCCAACTAGCGCCACCGCATAGCAGTGTTTCCACCGCGGCCAATCAGAAGCGACTCGCCAAATATAATAACAGCCGCACGGTCCCACTCAAGACAGTGCTGTGTTCACTTCTACACGTTTTCGCTTCCGTCTCTCTGAGCATCGCCTATTGGACTCGAACCAGCGCACATCTCGGTTTACGTTCAATTACTCCTTTGGATTCTGTGCATCGCATATTGGACTCTGACCATCGCGCATCTCGGTTTACCTTCGGTTACTCCTTTAGACTCTGTGCATCGCATATTGGAATCGGCTCAGTGCGTGTCTCGGTATACGTTCGGTTTCTTTCTTGGACTCTGCGCAGCTCATCTTGGACTTTGCTTCAGTTGTGCTGACATTTTGGCCGCCGTGCGGACTCAGCACTGGTTGCCATCACTGAATTGCCGTTTACGACTTCTGTATTTGAACTTAACATATTGAGAAGTATAGGCGAACATAGTGTTGAATTTTGTTATTTCCAACTTTCCCCGTAAACAGTTTCACAATAATCATTAAACATTTATTTCTTACTCACAAATTTGGCAAATATTGATGACAGCTATGGATCCAAATTACAACAAATGTGTATGATTCATGAAACCTGAAGTGTTCATATTACTTCTGGGTGGAGGCAGACGTTACACTGCCAGAAAAATTCCAGACGCGTCTGTTAATCGATGTTTGATTTTCGTCATGATCAAAAAGCCTTGTTAGCTTGGCAGCATCTTGTGCACTTGCTGTGTTACTTGAGTTAGACAATAACTGGTGGTTATTGGGTAACAACCTTGGTAGTTGTTGACTGAAAGATATTTTTGTAATGTGCTGTAATTCCTTTGATTATATATCTTCCGTTCTGAATGCTTTCGCCATTTTCCTTAATTATGTTGGTACTTAATGTTTTTTTCTCCATTTTGTGCTCCGTATTAGGTGATATAAGGCTGCAGGGCTCTGCGCTACAAAGTGGGTGAGGAGAAAACACGTTCCTCAGCGACGCCCATAGCTCAGTCAGTTCTCAATGCTCGTGAGTAACACACATGAGGGCTCAAGGTTGCGCAAACCATCTGGCGAACAAATTATTCACATCTGTGGTGCATCATTAAAATCAGTGTCAAAATCGCGATTCTTTGTCCGACCATCGGACTAAATCATTAAATAACTCCACTTTTTTCATATTTAGGAAAAACCGTTATACTATAACGTAGCCCAACAAGTTCTGTAAATGTGAAAATCCATCAAGAAAACCCAAACAAGAACGAGTAAACCACTCAAAAGCATGGAGAGAGTTGTCAGAATCGATTGAGGCAGGAAGAACATTGTGCCGAGGTTTCAATGGGAGACCGGCCCGGTCCTAGCGGGTACAGAACGAAGCGTCAGACAATTCCGGCGCTTACACCTTCGGGTAATATATAGCTTTAGGAGTCAGAACGCCTACGCACCAGTATTTTTGGTGCGTTTTGTTGAGGGGTAGGGGGAATGAAAATCTCTTTTACACCCGTCTTACCCCACCTTCCCATAGCACCCCAAAATTAAATTAAATATTTTGCAGTTTGATACCGAATCTCGTTTGTAAGCGGTTGCTGTATGGGCCTAGCATTCCGAAGGATGCCTTTTCGATCCCCAGGCAGGTCACCGCAGAGATTTTTCCTCGGTTTTTGAAGTCACTCAGGGCGAATTAAGTTTTCGGAACTTCAATAAAAGGCCATGGCCGAAATACTTTTCTTTCCATTTCGACGTCGGGGAGCACTAAAACCGTGATAGTAAGATATGCGGGCGTGATGATACATACATGGTAAACGTTTTAATTTTGAGTATTTTTTGATTCGAACACCCATAGAGAAGTGTGCCTCTTTTGCTGTGCGATTACTACAAATCTGTACAATGAATGTTATCAGCTTTTTAAAAATATATCAATTTCTCCCAGTCCCAAAGGCAATTGTCGTTTGTTTGGCTGAAAAAACACGAAGATGCGGAAAGAAATTAAGTCCGATGATTCTGGATACGCCACTTACAGCGTGAGCCTGTTTTCTCTTATGTTTAGAATCATTTTCCTCCGGCGTCAAAGATTACAGGGGATGTCTTGGGAGTAATACCGTTTCAAAGGGATCTTAAAGGCTCTCAATCTAGGGGACTTAAACTGAGCTTCACTCTTTTACTTTGGATGACGAAAAGTTGTAGATTGTTTGCTTGCCTCTTGGGTCCCTGAATTTACAAAAGCTGTTTGAATGAACAGCACATTTTCCATAGTCCGCAAATTCAATCCTTGTGTAAGTTAATCATGGCTCAAAATCCTAGATCTAAGACGCAGTTCTTCATGGTTCGGGAACATTTGAAAAGCAACGCAGTTTCTTTGATGATTTTTTTTTTTTTTTTTTTTTTTTTTTTTTTTTTTTTTTGTAACTGCTTTACGTCTCTTTTTAACATCGAGGTCTTTAGAGACGGGTAAGGGTGGGGGGCAAGGATGGGGGCAAGGAATGGGAAGGAATTCGGCCATGGCCTTTTTGAAGGAAGCATCCCGGTATTTGCCTGGAGTGATTTGGGGAAACCATGGAAAACCCAAATCTGGATGCCCGGACTGGGATTCAAACCGCCGTCCTCCCGAATGCGAGGCGAGAACGCTAACCGTTACACCGCCCCGCTCGGTTTGATGATATGAGCGATAATTCTTTTTCATAACCGATTATTCCCGAAATCGTTAAAATCATTTTTAAGAGAATCTAGGAAGATGCCTGCAAAGAATTATTTGTGTTACTATAGAGTAATACATTATGTAGGTAGTATTACGCGGTTTTCTTTATTATTTAAAACACTTTACGTAACTGATCCACAGCCTTGTAAATGAGACTACGCTCACAGTATATCTTTGCGACAATGAAGTAGACGCATTAATCGAAGTAAGGATCTTATCTCTCATTTATGTGTTTAACTCCATTACTGTTATTTACTTTGGCTATTCATAGATATAAATATATCTAGGGTTAATTTAAATAGCTTCTGCAGTATGAAAGATCTTTATCGACATTTCAGTTGAAACAGGTCAACTATCTTTCTACTACTTGTTAGTGGAAAAATGAAACTCAAAACGGATGGTGGGTGGTAATATTTTTGTTTAGAGAATATCGGTATGCAAAATTCACTAGGTAAGTATTCCACATTATGACACGGTTAGGCTTACTATGATGGTGAAGTACAGATGATCGTGATATTAATTGTCTCTTTCCTTCTATGTTTTTCTTTCTTCACATAGTCTAATAAATGTCGTAATCACAAGGTATTAAAAGACATAGAATTTTCATTCTCATGAATGAAACCAGTATCAGTGGGTCTGATGGATCAGTGGTTAAGGCTTGGAAATCGAATCCCAGTGCACTCATGCAGATATCGTTTATCCCTGATATCCCGCATTCAGTCCAACTGAACCCACGTTAAAATTTCTTACAGTTCGTTGCCCTCAGTCGTGTACCAACTTTAACTACTCCTTCGTCTACAATTAATAAGAAAACCGAGTATTGCACCAAACGTTACGTCTGTCCCTTCCACTGTACTGTTCTGGAAGATATCAACTAAATCAAACTAATTATTTACTTAAATATTTTACCTTAGTGCATAACGTTTGTTTTTCTCTTTTGAAATCAATAAAAGATAATTGGTATCAGGTGAATAAGAAACACTTATTTTGGATGGAAATACCTTTAAGAATGAACGATTTTTTTTTTCCTATTTGCTAGGATCGGACTTAATGGTGAGCAGTAACTTTGGGTACTAGCATTCTGGAGGATTCGGGTTCAAATTAGCATCATGTCGTCCAGATTTCGGTTTTCCATTGTTTCTCAATTTAAGTCCCAGTTAAATCCTGGTATGGTTCCTTTAAAAGGTCATGGCCAAATCCCTTCTCGTAAATTTCCCCATTTTCTAACACCTCTAATGACACGATGTCAGTAAGCTGTAAATTTTAACGAATAAAATATTATTTTTAGGGTCTAACTGATTATTTACGTTTAGGATTTAAGAGCCGGTAGGGATGGGGGCAAGGAAGAGGGAGGAATTGAACCATAACATTCTGAAGAAGAAATCCCGGCATTCACCTACTGCAGTTTGTTCGGGAAACCAAGAAAAATTGAAATCTGTATATCCGGCCCAGGGATTCAATACGCGTTTTCAGGAATCGAACGAAGCCCCTAGCGTTAACAGCTCATTCACCAGGTTCGGTATTAATTTTTCAGTTTATTGTTATAACCAACTACAAAAATAGAACATTTCATGTCGCTTCCGTGATCTAACTACATTGGTATAAATCAGAATTTTAAATTCAACACTTTCTGAAAACACCTTGTAATAGATTACAAGAGTCGGCAAGTTTTTGTGTTAAACATTCAAATGAGAAGTAGAAAATAAACTGTATTTTCTTTTTAAATTTAATTATTTTCCTCTCCTGTTATTACTTACTAGTGACACAGAAAACAAAATCAAGGCCCTTAAAATTTTATTGTTACTAACAGAAACGACAGCGTATTAAGGTACATTACTTCTATGTTGCAAAATTCGGAGCTCTGAGCAGCGAACACTCTGTATAACATAACATGATCGAGATTCCAGAAAAAATCCGCTCAGGTTCGCACAAAGGGAAACGAGCATTGCACTCGTCGAGAGGAAATTACGCCGAAAGAGGAGAGTCGGTTTAGCATTTTAGCTCTCTGTACATTGGTATTCAAGTTTATATTTGCAATTGCAAGAGATGAATGTGATAAATCCCTCTCCATCAGAAGTTTAATGCATATGCTTTCAGTAAAAAGCCTACCTCAATGAAATACTTCTGATCAAATCCTCTCATTTACCTGATGGCTTCTCGGGAGGCACTACAGCCGAAGTAATGGAAAACGAAATCGATGCCACAGAATTTTTATTACCAAAGTTGAACAGGTGTCAGTTAACGAGGCCAGTAGTTTTGGTAGTATTGTTTTCACATGATATGCGTCACATCTGAACAACATTCTCATCAGTAATCTCATATTTTCAATTAGTTTCAGTTTAATAATTCTGTATGAACTGGATGTGAAACGTTGAAGATCTGCGGTGTACGGTTTAGGCTGAGAAATAGAGCAGTGTTAAATTGTATAAAATATCGTATCATTTATTTTCCAGTCAAAAACGATCAATTCAAATTCATAGCGTCTAAGCTGCAAGTTTCATTCAACTACATCAACCCTTAGACCGTTTAAAAGAAAAATCGGTATCTTCTGGATCCACCAGCAGACACAAAATGATTTATAAAACCTGTTAGTTAAAAAAAGTGGATTGTTTAAGAAATTTAATACAGATTCTACACCAGCAATAAACCTTTTTTAAGATTTTGCCCTTCTAACAATGTTAGAGCTCATTCAGGGTATACAAAGTTTGAGGAATATCTTGCTTAATCTAAAAAATTTTAACTCAATTTATTTGACGGGTTTTTGTGTATCATAAAAAACTGTTTTTATCTTTTGAACTTTTCAGACCTCTAGGAATGATAAAAGATCAAACTGCACCTTCAGATCATACCCCATCTATGAATCAAATGTCAAAGGAATCTGTGTTGCATTTAATGTTTCGGACAAATTAAAAAATGGGTGAATTTTCGACTGATTCCTCCAATGAATATTGTTGATTGCAGGTTTTAGTAAAACAATTAAAATTATATGAAATTTATAAATGTAATGTTAGATATAGAGGTTTAATAAATTATTTACAAAACAGAAGCGTTATAATCTTTTTCGTATACCTAAGAACTGATTCGGGCCAAAATAAATAGTAAATTAAATGGCTACTGTCATTTCCTCACTAACACTATGAGACACTTTATCGTCATCTCGTATTTTCGTAAATTTTGCTGAAGATAAGTGGGGAAAAAGCGGTAAAATAATTTTTATCTGTTACGGTGAAGCATTATACGAATGAAAACGTTTTAGAGAGAAATTGGTTTTGCTGAGAATCAGTGCACCACAGTGACAACAATTTTTATAACGTGCGGTCCTTGGCCACACAGGACACTACTGTCAGCAACGCAGTACTTGAAATCTCATGAAAAAAAATATCGTTAAAAGGGTTTAGTGGTTCTGTCTAAGATTAAATTTATCGTTATGGACATATTAAGAAATCGTAAATAAGTTCAAGTAGCATCTTCGCCATTTTGCCCCTCTTATACAAGAGAAAATAAGGAATTGTGGCAACTGCAAACTGAAGCTTGTGGGGTTCCACTGCGCTCAGTCCTGTGTATATTGGGCGTAGGTAATCAAATTAACTGTGCGTCACTACAGTCCTTGCTGCTCTCTGGTTTTGCAGTGCCCATGTGTTGACATATGTCATACAGAATACTATTACATTCCTTGTTTACTACCGCCACTAAATCATAAAATTATTTTGTGTGCGTCATACATTACATTAAAGTTGCTGCTGTGAAATTATCTATAATTAAGCATTTTTAGCATTATTTTTGACATTTTGGTTGCGTATAGTAATAAAAGATTTCATAACAGAAAATGTAGCGGAGATCCCAAATTTAATAAGCTTACCTACAAAATTATGAAAGCTGTCGTTCTTGACGTCGATGGAATAACAAAACTGCTTAGGAATGTAGAAACCAATAAGGCTCCCGGGCCAAGCGGTACTCCTACTAGATTCTACTTCTAGGTACCCAAAGGAAATTGCGCCATATTTGATGAAATTATATATCGTCTCTTTGGTTTAAGGAAACATACGCGCTGAGTGAAAGACCGCCATCGTGAGTCCAGTATTTAAACGTGGAAATGTTAATGATCCTCAAAATTATAGACCAATCTCGATAACTTCAATATTTTACAGGATTTTAGAACATATCATATATTCAAGTGTCATGCGGTTTTTGTATGAAGAGGATCTTTTAAACTTAACATGGATGGATAAAAGGCCGATGCTGCGAGACAAAACTTGCACTTTTAATTAACGACTTGAGCCGGGTAATAGATTAGCAATCCCAGGTTGACATTATCTGATACATTTTAAAAAAAGGCCATCGACTCTGTGCCTCACACAAGATTACTTACAAAACTTCGTTGTTATGGTATATTTAGACAAATATGCATATGAGTTGCATACTTTCTGAAGTGTAGAACACAGTGTGTAGTTCTCGACGGTGAGCGTTCATAACTGACTGAAGTGAGGATGCCTCTGTTGTTTCTCATATACATCAATGTTTTATGCGACGTAATAAGGGGAAAAAGACTATTTGTCTATGATGCTATTATTTATCGTGAAATAAAATCCCAGAACGAATGCGCTTTGTTAAACTGAGGAGCCAAAGATATTGGTATAGGCATGAGTAAGCAAACACAGTGATATGTAAACACTCACAGTACGGCGCTGCTGTCGGAAACGCCTATATAAGACAACAGGTGTCTGCCGCAGGCGTTAGATCTGTTACTTCTGCCACAATGGCAGGTTATCACGATTTAAGTGAGTTTGAACATAGTGTTATAGTCGGCGCACGAGAGATGGGACACAGCATCTCCGAGGTAGTGATGAGCTGGGGATTTTCCCGTGCGACCCTTTCACGAGTGCACCGTGAACATCGGGAATCCGGTAAAACATCAAGTCTCCGACAACGCTGTGGCCGGAAAAAGATCCTGCCAGAACGGGACCAATGACGATTGAAGAGAATCGTTCAACGTGACAGAAGTGCAACCCTTCGGCAAAGTGCTGCGGATTTCAATGCTGGGCCATCAACAAGTGTCAGCGTGCGAACCATTCAACAAAGAATCATCGATATTGGCTTTCGGAGCCGTAGGCCCACTCGTGTACCCTTGCTTAGTACACGACACAAAGGTTTACGTCTCGCCTGCGCCCGTCAGCACCGACATTGGACTGTTGATGATTTGAAACATTGCCTGGTCTAACGAGTTTCGTTTCCAATTTTATCGAGCGGATGGACGTGTACGGGTTTGGGGACAACCTCATGAATTCATAGATCCTTCATGTCAGCAAGGGACTGTTCAAGTTGGTGGGGGCTCTGTAATGTTGCGGAACTTCAGGGTGCTCGCGGTGGCCCTACACGACATTTGGCAGGTGTACCAGTTTCTTTGGCTCTTCAGCGTATTAGCCGATGTTACAAAAATAACTGCTTCGTGGAAAGACTGACAGCTGGAGTTAGACGCAAAAAAGTGCCAACTCATGCATATAAGTAAAAAAGCGACTTCATTTAGCTCTGAATATAAAATTAATGGCACTGTCCTTAGAACGGTAGATTCCGCTAAATGCCTAGGTGTAACAATTCGTAATAATTTGTTGTGGAATGAACGTATTGAGAAGGTAATTGGGAAAGCAAATCGTATGCTCCGATTTCTAGGGCGTAATTTAAAACAATGTACTCCGGATGTTAAATCGATTGTATACAAAGTTCTGGTGCGTCCTCACTTATAATATTATTGTTCTGTATAGCGTACCTATCATAAGGGGTTAATGGAAGCAATGGAGAAGGTCCAAAGAAGAGCCGCCCGATTTGTGACAGGTATATATGGTTGGAGGGAAGGCGTAAGTGCGATGTTGAATGAGTTGGGTTCGGAAGACCTGAAACACCGAAGGCATTGTTCTAGGCAGAAGCTGATATTAAAATTGAAAAATTAACTACTGACCTATTTCAGGATGACGGCAAACACATATTACTACCAGCTACATTCGTATCTAGGAATGACCCGGAAAATAAGATAAGAGAAATCAGGGCCAAAACCGATTCATTTCTCCAGTCTCAATTCCACGAGCAATTGGGGAGTGGTATAGGAAGTCCAAGCGAATAGCCCATAAATAGCACATGTTCGCCTCCTGCCAAATCCCGTATATCCCTGACTATGCACAAATGGATTGGTGCATTGCACCCTCCGCCACCCATTTTTAGTGATTCGCGCAGTAATAATAGTATTAGCAATAAAATTGGTTTCTGAACGTGTAATTCATTGAAATTTGGTGAAGTGCCAAGTTTTAGTAACTCATAAGTAATTACTATTTAGGATTTTGTTTATTACGTTTGTTTTGTTCTTAGTAAGTGGATTTTAGAAGGAACTAACATACCTTACTTGGGACTCTCAAGAAAAATTCCTGGCCATTCTCGTTATTTTATTTCGTAACCATCTATGTGAATGTCGGAATGATGCAGAATTTTCCTACGAAAACAAACATTTCATGAAAGTACAAACAGAAAAACTCTAGTTCAGGGTTGTACATTTATTTGTAAAATAAGCTCGACAATGGCTCTGGACCAGACATAGTGGAATTTTATCCAACGCTTTTGTTGAGTATCAATTTGTTGAAATTTTAGTTCGTTAATTGTTAATAACTTGAATACATTGAAATGTTATTTCACTTTATAATACTATGAAACATTCCAATACTCAGCTATGACTTATTTTTCAGTCTCATTTGAGCACATCGGCACAAAACAAAAATGTTGTAATAAGGCCACTAATATTTTTTGAGGATTTACGGCTCGTCAACGTCGAGGTTACTAGAGTCAGGAGAGGATTGGCGAAAGGAATGGGTGTTCGACGTTGGTCCGAAGAGGAATCATTACACCACTCACCTGAAGTGATACGGTCTAACTTGGAAAACCGAAATCTGGATTGTCGGACGTTGGATCGAACTCATGTCCTTTCTGTCACCAGGCCCACCCATGAATCACTCACAGTGACCGCAAATCACATTATCAGTGAGAGGTGACAGGTAAGTAATCTGAAACACAATTTGTAAAGATTGCTGTGGAATGGTAACAGCGTCGCCCTTACATCGAGTGCGATCCATTCTTTGACCATAACACAATGAATCCCTGTTTTGTACTGAATTCACATTTAACCATATTTTTACGTGTGACAAATATTTATTGCTTCATATATTAAAATCACTCCCTGTAGCCTTTTCGCATATTTTTTTGAAAGAAGCTGCTGGCAGAGATGTTAACGATCGGGTAGTCATGAATTCGAATCGCGTTCCGGCAATGTTGATTTCTGGCTTTCCGTGGTTTCCTGGAATCACTCCAGTTTAAAGCCCATATGGTTTTATCAAAAGGCCTTTCCGTTCCCAATTATCTCCCGCCTCTTATAACCTTGACGTCGACGAGCCGTAATGCCTCGGTGAAACCTTTTTCGAACCAAACTGTATGGACAACTACAATCAATGAAATACAGTGGATATCTGAGCAACGTGATGAACATTAAAATAAAAAAAAAAAACCTTTCTAGGATGCAAATTCATGCTGCATACCTACAGATTAATAGAATCCTAGTGTCTGAATATCTTACATATATTTAGCATTGCTTTTTGGTTTACTTATAACTATTTATTTTGTTTATATCAGGACATTTACGAACGAATTATAAAGTTTCGCATCCATCGAAATCAATCAATAGTGTGAAAATATATTTTCTACAGTCAGGAGTTTTATTATTTAGTCTACTTTAAAATAATGAGATTGGTTTGGAATGTGAGAAAGTAGTGATATGCTCTTTAAAGGGTAATGACCTCGACAAGTTTCCCTCTCCCTATGTCGACCTTGTTAAAGCAACATAGCGTAGTTTACAGAGTACGAGTACAACACGGACAGAGGAAATTCAGTTTCTGCGGGGGAAAAAAATAAGCGACACGGACCGCTTTGAAATGAGATATTCGCCCGGGGTACGAGAGTAGCGCTCTTTATGAACGGGCCCGGTTGCCATTGAGCAAGATTCGGCTGAATGGACGCGTGACCCGATTCGATACCTCAAGCCCTCTTCTGAATGGAGCTACGGCCGGCTAACTTCGCTGAAATCTTCAGCCCACATCGATCGAAGCGCTGCAATGCACAGAGGACGTGGCGCCACGGCCGGCCGAAACTGTAACTGCTTGCGTGCAATTGAGCCACTTTAACGTGTGCGGAGGAGCCGCATCTAACCGCGGGCCGCACTGAAAGCTTTCAACACCCACAGAACCCGTGTCATTCAAAAATTCCTAAACACTTGCTGTGACTGCGATTTCGTCACGCGGTATTTCTGATGTCAATTCTCAGATAAACTATTAAAGAAATATTGGATGCGTAGGTAAAAGCATAGTATCAGTCCTTTTTTCAGTTTTCTTGGATCTCTTCCTTTCGTTCCTAATTTCCATTCTATGCAATGCTTTAACTATTAATTGTTTCTACCTCTCCTAGAAACCACCACTGATTAGGAAAATTTATGTTTGTTGATGACCCAATGTACACTTCAGTATTGTTCACATGGCTTCCCTGCAAGTAAAATTTTAAATTGTGCCTGGTGCCAGTACGAGGATATTCGTATTTATATAAACTCCCCAATAAATCGCAATATCGAACACATCATCACATAATATATTGCACTGTTCGTGATAGGCATTTCTAATGCGAGAATGTTCCGCCAGAAAATATGTAATTTCGTGTCGTGTCAAAGACCGGGTGACAGAGTTTCGTACCGGCTGCGCAAAACGCTTCTATCGTAGTCGTCTAATCTAACCTGAAACTCGTACCTGCAGTTTAACGTGGAATACTAATCACGCATCGTCCTAGCATCTTCGCAACAGTATAGTAAAGCTTTGCCAGAAGTGAAGGTCTGTAAAATTTCCAGATGAGACCAGGATTCGATCCGGACAAGGTGCCTTAACCAAATGATACACCAGACCACTCGACTAGCGATAATAAAGGGATATACAAAAAATTCAAAATTTTAGTTTTTTGCCTTCTGTATCATGGAGAATATATGGTTCTACTCAGGATAAAAAGTATCCTATATATTAACTGATGACATTAGCTATCACTATGCTAAATTTCGTTTAAATTAGTTCAATGATTTATGCAAGAAGATCACACAGATAGACAAAAGAAGAAAATTTGTGGTTTGGAAGACTGTGTCATGGGAAAATATATTCTAATCAAGATAAATAGTATTTTATATCCTAATCGGTGACACATGCTATTTCGATGTGAATGTTAGCTTAAAAGCATTCTTTAGTTTCTGCGTGATGCGTGGATAGTCAGAATTTTGTAAATTATAGGGACAGTAAATACTTTTTATGCTGACCGACGACGTAAGTTATCACTATATGCAGTTTCTTTTAACAAAAGAAAGTACAATATTGGCGTCTCCGTCATCTGACATCTATTATTAACAGTGAAACTTACTCTGTCTCTCATCTCCGTTGGTAGCAAGGTAAGAGGGATTGACGGCTACCTTTAAGGGATTATGGTAATATTACACATAAAATTTATTATACTTACATTTCATATTTTAGTGAGCATTAAGCTCCAAGCTGTTTTTCTATTTGGAACAGGCATTGCCAATTTCAGTCAGTAGTCTCATTAAGGGAAGTATGGCTGATTACGCTTTGTAGAAGTTGCAGAGATATTTCACTCATCCGCGTGAGGTCACATTCTTAAGTTCTTTGCTTAGAGGGGTTTTGAATTCAGCCAAAGTTGTATGACGTTACAGGTGGGCTATCCATATGGAGCAATGGCAGCCCAGGCTAGAGCGTGACGTCACAGAACGTATATTCTCTCCCTCCCTTTCTCTCCTGCTCTCTCTCTCTCTATCTCTGCGTTTTCCTCAAGCCCTGAGTATTTCACAGACGCGTTTGGACTAGTGTGGAATGCGCGGCGTACGCTGAGCACATGGCTCCGGGTAATTCCTGCCGCGCACCATTACCGTCACCTAGTGAAAGCATAGGTATACAGAAATATTTCAGTTCTCAACCAAACAGCACACCAATCAGCTCACCCTCTGTTCGAGGCCAACGCTCGTCCAGTTGTCTGGCTAGTTCAGTTTGCTAAAAAAACAAAAATAAAAATTCCAGTAAAGTGCTCTTGTTTTCAATATGCTATAAGTTAAACAGCAGTGACTCCGAGAGGCTCACTTTACATCTGACACCTAAACTGGAATTTAATCCGGTAATTATACTCGAAAAATTTGGATATAGTAAAGTCACACCTCCACGTGAAAATGGGGTTTACTGAGACAGCTGGTCTGTAAAATTGGTGGCTTTTTCAGATTTTTCAATGACAATGCGCATCTGAAAACGAGTGTCTCTCTTGGCGGCCACACATGTCATTCCCAAAAGTGGATGGAGCGAAAACAACAATACTGTTTCTGCCTATGTGATTCACGGCGAATCATCATGGGATAACGTGGTCGACGCCCTGCCTGCAGTGACCAGCGCTAGCAATACAATGACGTACTGCAGTTATAAATTTACCAAGTACTACAACGAGTTTGTGAAGACGTTATCAGTGAACGTGTTTCGTGACTATCCTTGTTGTTCGATGCAAGGGCTACTACAATAGAATTTTGTTAATTTACATCTCAATAAAGTGTCATACTGCGCCTGTTCAACTGTATCAACGTGTAGAGTTAAAAATTAGGGCATATAAAACTGTTAGTGTATGATGAAGTTAAGCGCAAAGTTGGATAGGATTTAAAGTTAGCTAATGTTTGTGGTAATATCTAACGTTACTAGTGATTTAATGTATATTAACTTTCGCATTTAGAAGTGTGTGTGGTAATATATCAATAGATTATTTTTCTTTTCTTTCACCCATCATAATTAAATAATAAGATATTATATATTTTTTATTCGTTTATTTCGCCCATAAATCGGTGATTAAAAATACATTTTCAACAGCGCATATAGCATCACAAGATATATGTTTTTCACAAAGCTTTCTCAAATTATTTTTCTGGACGTCCTAACTCTTGTATATCGTAGAATAGTTTCTTCCTGATAATTTTCTGAACCATCGAGTCTTCTACCATCCTTTAAAACAAGTTATTGTATCATCTTTATTGGTTATTGCATGTAGAATAGATCACATCTTGCTGAAGGTTACGCCAATAGCGTTACAAGGTATTTCATGGTAATTATGTGTCAGCCACCGAACTGCTGATTCATTATCCCACGTGCCAGTGAGGACACAGAAACATAAAGTATAGCGATTATGTGGTCTTATCGCACTATGAAAATAGCAACTTCTTTGAAAATTAAGAAGCTATGGATATGCCATCCTGAATCCCTGTTCACCCTGGAATATAAGTGGTAATAGTTGGTGCTACTTAGTTGTATGTCAGCTACGCACTACACTTCTTAGATATACCTATTTCACAACCCGATCGTGCAGGTTCAGGCAGTATGCAGACTCTAGGCAGGAAAATTATCACTGCTGTCAAACTTTACATGAATATCCATAGGTCCTGTTTTAACTGAGTCATTTCTGTGTGAACATTCAATTACGGCGGTAATTGCAGTTCGATAAATTTTATCCGTTTAGTAGCGGCGAAGTAAACTCTCGCATATGGTAAGATTGGTGGAATCTCGAATACTTGTCGTACAACACTGTGGTTCGATTTTTCTTAAAGTCTAAATTAATGTTTTCGTACCGGTACGCCT
This sequence comes from Vandiemenella viatica, assembly GCA_031002005.1. Classification (NCBI taxonomy): domain Eukaryota; kingdom Metazoa; phylum Arthropoda; class Insecta; order Orthoptera; family Morabidae; genus Vandiemenella; species Vandiemenella viatica. Next base: position 20,240 of record JARYHS010011763.1, read on the forward strand.
CATCATTTAGGAACTCTTTGACGCTGGTGAGATAGCACTGGTCGAACAGGGCAGCACTTAATTCCGCATTCCGTTTTCTATTTGTTTGAAATTCCAGAGCTACGAACCTAGTTTTTTTTCAGTTGTTTCCAAATTTGAGCCTTATTTATACGTAGTAATGGGTACAGCAATAGATCACAACTTCTGAAATTAATCCGAAGTAGCTTCCACCTATTTTCAATCTTAAGCAATGTTAATTTCTGTCTTTGCCTACCTGCAAATGAGGCAAGCCTTGCGAGTTTACTGATGACAAATTTACTTTTTTGAGGATTTGGACTGGCTTGTACGCATGAATTTGTATCGTCCCTACCTAGAATCAGTATTAGTTCCTATTTTATATTTTCAAGTATCCTCTTAGTCTTTGCTAAAACCCTAAAGCATACTCAGTTTTACAGCAAAGTGACTATTTCCAAGATCATGTTGGCCATATCTTGCTTATTTCAACTCAAAAATTTGTTGAGGATCAGCAGAAATATGCGTGTTTATTGTGCTTGTGATACCATTATTTCTATTTCGGTCAATGTTACCTCCATTTCGTACCGAATTTCCTCAAACAGAAACGCAAACGAATTGGGCACGACAATTGAATTTGCAGTTCCTAACCTACCTGATTTGATGAATCTTCTTTCAGTATGCAAGTAACTTTCACATGGGAGTGTATATGTATTTTGGTTATGAATAGGCATCCGAATCTCATCATTATTATTAAATGTGGTTGGTGTATGCGGCTGACGGCTCAAAATCTGTTCGCGCGTTACCGACTCTTCAAATTCCACACTGGAAGTTATATCAAGCACTTCATTCATTTTTTAACGGTATAGCCTGACTGTAGGAAGAGCACGTTTGCAGGTGCTAATCGTTTCGCTATTGATTAACGACTGACAACTTTGTGAGGTTGACGCTATTTGTTATAACCAGCGCACATTCTTTATATATAGTCTCAGAGTGATGGATTCTCCTCTAAAATCCGCTAAATTACCGTCCTCATCGAAACTCTAATATTGATGTTGCTGAGAGTTTTCACTGCGATGGGCAGATAATAACTTCAGCGGGTATTTCTTGTACCCTGGTGTAACTGTTGGAAAAAATACTCGTGCCATAGCTTGTAGATGACGTAATTTCCTGTAAATATGCTGCACTCCATATTAACTTTGAATATCTGCACAGTAGTCCGAGGTATGAAATTCAGGTTTTAACACACGGTTCGAAAATCCCAGCGATAATCCAATTGAATTTGGTTTAACTATGTCTGTTTCCACTGGTGTTTGCATATAGCACATGAGAGAATTGTTGTGCTCTGCAATAATTATACTCTTGTTGTTAGTGTACGGAACCAAAGAATCCGCATAAGTCATCAATATCGTAAGATCTTATTCCTAATCATTTACCTTATTCTACGAGTAATGAAATTTACAATTTGATTTGCCTATATTTGGAATAGACTTGTAAGTTCGAAAGTCAACCAAGCCGATTGTGTACTCGCCTTTGCCCGAATCAATTGGCGGAAAGTAATAATAGCCCAAGACTGAACAAGCAGAGTGTCACAGACATGTGTTACCCTGGCCAAGGTTCGTTCGAGACTAATGTCATACATTTTGACACAGAAACTTTAAACAGAAATTTCCACATATATCTGTACTGTATTTATGGTTTTGTTGAACATTATACCGTATTCCGTTTCATGCAAAGTAACGCTGGAATTCAAACGATGGAGGTAACTACAAAATTGTAGAAATATTTAACTACATTGTCTTTGTACTTGTGGTATGCAACCCAATATGATCCAGCATTTTTCGGAACTGCCCAAGTTCACGATTCCACATTCACGTTAGCTAATTTTTTTAAGGTGATGCGTCACGCATGAAAACACCACGAAAATTGGCTATGCGCAAACGCCTTATATGCCTACATATATCATCATCCATCAGTAGCTGTATAGACTATTTTTTTTAATCTAGATCTATATTTCTGGTATGGCTTCAAATGTAAACATTTACCCCTCATTTCAAGGGTCTTCTCCGTTTCGTTGTGTTGTTTCTTCTCAGCCAACTACTTATTCGCCTCTTTAGCCACTCTGACAGCTTTGAAAATATTCGCCACACCACTTTCGAGAGCATCGGCGATTTGGAGGATGCCTCCAACCTCTTCGTCTGCTTCTTGTTTTTCTTCCTAAAACCCCCAACCAACTTTCATTCTGCACTTATAGTCCTATTATCAAAGAATGCAGCTGCACTTTCATTAAAACTTGCATCTTTATCCTTCATTCTGTTTGCAGCCATCTCGGTGAGTATATGATCTGCTTCGACTCGATCTGCCCCTTGTGCATAAGCAATTTCGTGTTCCCTGCATGGTGCATCTAGTGGACTGATTTCCTTCTGCCCTAGTGCCAGCCGTTTTTCCAGTTTAGTACCGGGGCTCTAAAATTTTTATGTAGGTATATACCCCTCAAAAGTCATCTTGTCGATGAGCTTGTTGAAAGCCACGAGTCTTCATATTATTTTTCGTCGGATAAATTATTGTTGACTGACTTACTTTACATGTTCGCCCATATATATATATATACCAGGAACAACCGCCAAACCTGCCAAACCTCGTCAAAATGCGGTTCGTCTAACAGGGGGCAACATTACCCTGAGTAATGTTGATATTACCAGCACTAATACCAGGCGGAGGACCGGATCTCTATTCCTTGAGACAGTGTGGGCAATAGTATGCGGATAATCAAATTGTGTGGAAAACCAATCCTATGCTCTCTCTCCTGGAGCACCGCAGTGGACTTATATTAGTATTTATAGATGTATAACTGTTTTCCAAATCGTTGTACCCACCAAAGTATCAGCTACTAGCGAAAATATTAAAACCCATTAAAGAAATTCAGTATCTGATATTTATCGATCATCAAAGCGTTCCTCCACCAAGTGAAGCTCTACCCAATTACGTGTTTGTGTTTGACTATGTTTTGTGTGCGAAGCAGAATAATTCACGAGATCATTTTTGTTTGCGTAGACACAGATTAGTGGATTCTTTCTAATTGCGTCAGTCATATTACAGGTTAGCTTAATAGTTGGTTAGAGACAATGCTAATTTGATCGTGCTCTTTAAACAGGACGATATGAATCTCAAGCACACTTAAAACGATCACGCCAATACCGAAATGACGTTCAGCGAGTTTAAAAACCTACGGGGGTACTGCTGGAATGATCCTGAACACTGATTTTTGGTTATTGACAAAGACACATATCATGGGAGGTAGTGCAATAGATTTAATTAATTACTGAATAAATATCCGAGCACACTATGTACTGACATCATTACAATCATGGAAAAGTTTGGGATATCTTCACTTGATAAGAAGAGAGTGTTCTCATATCCACCTTATAACATACTTCATACGAAAGAGGATGATTTGGGTTATCCGGGCAGAATACTCAAATGTGTAGCCAACCCACAACAAAGAAGGCGATATTGTAAATAAACGATACGTTGAAGCTTTACACCGGGATGTCATTGTAAGGCTTGCATATGGTTGTCGATACAGAGAAGAAACTTTCATTCTCAGTTGCGCTTATACTATGATGTATTTAGTTTAATGAATGAATTAAAATCAACAAGTGACATTATAGTTTTACCTATTATCTCCAAGGGCAAATTCATCAGTGATATGTATGTATTAGAAGGAGGATACAATTATTAGGAAATTCCAATTGGAGGAATAATCATGACTATTAGAGTACCAAATGTAATACTCGTTAAACAGAAATTGCACGAAATTAACACAGAGAAGACAGTCTAGTAAAAAAACAACATGACATACTTAGGTTTCACGTAACCAGCCCTAAAAATCAACGCCCTACAAACATCCAGATATTATCTGACTTTTAAAAGCCACATCCTACAATCCTCCGTGTTTACATATTCTACAAGTATAAAATAGTACCGTAAACACCCACAAGCTTTATTTAGTGCATAAACATGGACACAACAACAACTAAACAAGGCATCTTAAAGGCCCGGAATGTATTTCGAGGGAAGTTACTGGAGTGAAGACGGGCTAGATTGAGAAAGTTTTCAACGATTCATTAAGACCTGTGACGGATAAGACGGAAAAAGTTTTGTTACCTCAATGACTTATACAGCAGCAGCAGTCTTCCGGCTTGTTCAAAAATTTCTTAAAGTTGAAGTGAGCGAGATTATGATTCAGTGTATGGTGTCCGAATGTGACGATTCACTAATGATAGAAAACTCACCTGTTACTATTGAAGAAGATGTTATTGCAATGGATGGTAATGAATGTGAATCAAACTGTTGTTTTTAACAATTTTTAAAAGATATACTGCCAATGACTTGTAAAGCAATTTTGAAATATTAAACAAAACCACTGCTCACAGACTATATTTCAGTCCGTCCAGTAAAGTTCAAACGATGCAAAGAATAAAACCATACATAATCTCTAAACTTGGCAGTCAGACGGTCTGATCTTCTCCCCGTGAAGGATTATATCTACTGGGATGATACGAATGAACTCCTTGAAAGATTGAATTTAATTAACAGCTTTGACATCAACAGAACATATGGTGCACTCCTACGACATTTTATCGGTGATTGAAGAACTTCATGAAATAGACATTAGTTCTAACATGGATCATTCTGTGGCAGAACTCCATTGACCAGCAAGATGAAATTTCTGAAGACGTCATGTAGTAACCAAAAGACTCTATGATTCGTGGCAAGCTGATATTGTGA
>JARYHS010011764.1:0-15000 GCA_031002005.1 Vandiemenella viatica
TAATTATTTATGTCATTACTAGCTGTGTTTCTATGGCAATTCAATAAGACAAAGTGTACAATCAAATCATTTTTTTCATTCATTGACCAGTTTTGTGTCGATCGACGGTTTTTTAACATTCAGTCACTATATTTAGGATTCCCATTTTTAGTGTTCATTACAGAGGATATATTTATGTTGTCCATCTGATGTGCGGATCGTAACCTCGTTAATGAACGTAAAATAGCTATCTTTGGAATGCGTTGTGTTGGTTTGTTTACTGATTTCTGCATTACCCACGATTTTTTTAAATGCAGTTTTTATGCCAGTTATACTAACTTCCCTTCATTAACTCCATTGTATGTTAATGCAGTTAACGCTGTTAACGCTATGAATTCAGGAAATAATAATACGCTTATAAACGCACAATGAAGGAAAACAAGTCTATCTTCTTCACTAAACCTATCCCAAAACGGCTATGTGAGGTTGGTTTTACTTTCAATCCAACTTAACTACCAAATATTACTTACGAATTTCTAGCGCGCAAAAATAGTAAATTCCTGCAAATAAGCAATTAATTCCCATCCCATCAAGAAGTGAGCATCTTCTAAAATGGTTTTTAAAATGCCTGTCGGTCAATTTGCAATAATCTATTGGAAGTACGTTGAAACTTATGACTGAAGTCCTCCCCAAATGAAATGCCCCAACGTTCATTTTATTATTAACACAATAAGAAATGTACTCTCTGAATAAAAGCCCACAAGTGTTTGATTAAGCTTTTATAGAATTAAATTAAAATCTCAGCTGACATTTTTAATCATAAGTATCAATTCACGCCAATCGGGAGTAACGGCCAAGAATTTTTAATTAAAATTTATAATTTAATATTTGTTATTAACATTCAGATTATAAAAAAAGCATTTTCTTTTAATACAAGCATCATCACATGACAAGTGGGATGCAGGTTGAAACATGAATGGGGTCGAACTTGCCATAGTAACGTAATGTTAGAGACGGTATCCACATAGAACCCTTGGACGGAATAATCATTGACCTTCAGGGATGGTATATTGCACCTGCTGCCAATTAGCATAATGTTAGAGGTCACCTGCCAGGGTGTGATTAATGACGGCTCGCGTCTGCGGCTAGTTAGCATCATAGTTGATGCGGCAACTTTAATGGAAAACTAGTCTAAGGTGGGTTAGGACAGCGGTGGAGTGGAGAGGTGGCACCTTGTTACACGACGTGGGAGTTTCTAATTAGCATACGATTAATAACCTTAATGACTAAATTTGACAGATTTTCCCACGTTGCTTTGGACTTCCTGAAGGTCCATAAAAGCCGAAGTTAAAAACTGGGCCCTTTCAAAGTCGCACAAGGACTTTAACAACATCTGAATTTACAATATTCAAAGTTGTAACTGAATGTGGCCTATAATCAGTAAAAGGGCGTAAGAGACTAGTTTAGCCTACCTTAGCAAAGTCCTGGCAGAATTTAACTTGGGGGTAATTACCTGTGAGAATGTTTGCCAGATGTTACTGAACTACTTGTGATACTTCCTGCATCGTCCAGAAATTATTAGCGAACGAAATTTGTGTTTTACGTTTATTTTTTCCATGTGTGCAAACATGCACATTTTAGTATTACCAAAATCATTTTTTGTACCATTTTTCTAAATACTAATATATATATATATATATATACGAAAGTGAAAAAAAGAAAGAAATCAGCCCATTCCGCGAGAGTGATGACAACAGTACTTAATACTCTGAAAAACAACATGCGTTTGCTGATTATAAGTGCGTTGGTAGATAGATACCAGTAACAATAACAGTACCTTTCCCATTACTTAAATGAGGTGTGAAAAAATATAATAGTAGGAGGGATGAGCCGATTCAAGGAAGAAACCGGGAAAACCCGTGACGTCACGAAGTGGTGGGGGGGACCTACCTCCCCTCCTCTCCGGCGGGCTTTTTGAATCAGCCAATGGCGGCCAAGGTCGTATGACGTCACACGTTAGTTCCTCAACCGGCCGCACAGATGGCGGTAGCTGTCGGGCTTGCGCTGCACCGTTAGTTCGCCGATCCGCTGGCAGATGGCAGCCCCCGTTAGTTCTTTGGCTCACTGGTAGGTGGCGTGGCATGTATCATTTTGGTCTCCGACAAATATTTCTCACTGCTCTCCATTAGCCGTTGTGAAATGTTTCAACACACATACAGAAAGTTAACTTTGTTTGCTAATCCATTAAACGTGACGAAATGTGTATTCCTAGCGTCCTGTTAAGCAAGCACTGAACATCTTGGCTACTATCGACACACAGTAAAATATTTTCTTCTGTTCTGTGTCGTGAAAAATACTTAAGCGTGACCCATTGCAATTTCGATGTTTGCGAAGCCACTCGCGTGTTTGACCGGGAGTCCTGCGTGAGCGGCTATTGTTTGCCCGGAAGTCCGACAGGTTACGAAATGGCTCCATTACAGAGCGATACAGCTAGGCTGGTGTGTGTTTGCCATCCACCATTATGAAAGCATAGCTGGGTGCCTGGCTGGCGGACAAAGAAATTAGGGCGTCCAATACATATTGCAGAGTCTCAGGCTTGCAAAAAATTTCATGTGTATTTGTTATTTGTTCAGGTGTCCTGCTATCGGGTTGCGCCATCGAAACCGTTCCAGCAGGATACATAGAAATTCACTGCGGTTCAAGAAGAAATTATTACGAGATGAGAATAATTATTATATGTCAGTTTTCGTAGAACAAATATAAGAATCTTTTATGGTAGCCTAATCCCTCGCCAGAATAACGTGTTTTAAAAACGAAAATCGAAAATTTAGTTTTCATTCTGGGTGAACAGAAAAACTGCTTGAGTCTTTGTATTTAATTAAAAAATAAGACATAGACCATGAGAAAGCGTAACTTTTACGTTTAAAACGTGATAATGAACTATGGAATGTCCTGACTTAGCTCAAATTCATATCTATACAATGCAGTTCTGATATTCGAGGATGTTTATAACTCTGAGCGAATATAAAGAGGAAATAAGCATCAGTAAGGTGGGATTCCAATATAATTAATCGTTAATGATAGAGAGAATTCAACTAACGACCTCGGCAGTATTGGGGCTAGAGTGCCGAAGGTCGCCGGTTCGAGTCCGGCGGCGGTGTTTAAGTGTTTTGTGAAAAAGCCGTTCCAACTGCTCAAAGTTACGTAATTTCCACGCCTAGAGAGTATGGCGCCAGCTTTACTTGTTATAATTGAATAAAAAAATAATTTTAAAAGCATACATTCTTCCTTTTAACGTTCGATATGGAAAAAAAACAGTCATAAACTCCAGATATAAAACCGAGTAAGAATTCTATGTGTACCTGTTTTCATGAAATTATTTAGCGTTCTGGCCTTGCATTCGGGAGGACACCGGTTCCGAGCATCCAGATTTGGGTTTTCCATGGTTTCCAAAATCACTCCAGGCAAATGCTGGGATGCTTCCTTTAAAAGACCATGGCCGAATTCCTTGCCCCCCATCCTTTCCCGTCTCTAAAGACCTCGCTTGGCAAAGCTCATGGAATGCAGTGAGGGAAGAATGAATTCATATTAGCATCAGTACGACACCTTATTTCTTTAACTTATCTCTGCTGCCAGTGGTATAAAATATTTAATCACACTCGTAATTGTTGCCATCCAGGTCAAACCTTTGTCGTTTGTCTATCCAGGCCAATCTATGTATCAATTCTGTTATGCTTTCGTAAGCAATCACAAATTGAGTGTCCTTAGCTGTACTTTGTCTAAAATTCCAATAAATCCCTTGTGACACATCAGTGATTGACACCTTCAACTGTATTTTACAGTACAGCACTTATGTTCCAGGAACGAAATACGTCTGTTAATCTTACTAATTTCACCCCTGTGGAATCGAAGTAAGCCAGTCCTATGTGATAAAAATGGAGTCACGCTAAGCACAGAACATGCCTGAGACCATCGCCTATAACCAAGGTGGAGATATAGAAAATTTACCCACTTCCTTATGAGAAGAAATCCAGTGCACTATTCCTAATTCTTTCACCAAGATCCACCCTTAGCCTCATCGCCAACATACGCCCAGCACTTCGTCAAACCACCTTCTGTTTTCCAATGATTCCCTGATCAGTTACAGACAGGGTACCTTCTGTTCGTGGACCCAGGAGAGTTCTCCATTCGGTTTAAATGTTCCCATCTAACGCCAACCTTCGGATTCAGGGCCAAGTGTGACATTTGTTTGTAATTGCATGCTTCGTTCAAGTAACCACGATAAAGTTACCATAATGCTCTTAGCTAACTGATAGTTTCTTGGTCATCAAGCAGGCATCATAACCCACATTTTAATAGAAGATCCCCACACATCGACAAGTATCCAAAGGTGCAGACACTAGTTCTATTGCGCCGAAGATAGCACCCACGCTTGAACTGTCGTAAATTGTTAGGTCAAAGTGGGTGTTTGGATATTTTATCTACTCAGGCCTCATCATCTAAAGTCTAATGACAGATTGTGGTCATGGCCAACTTAGGCTCCATACACCACTCAGAATTATTCTGCCAATATCCATTCTAACAGCATTATACACCACATACAGCCCCTGACACTCTTCCAATCTCCCAATGACATCCAGTCCAGTTCCTTTATTAAGGCACTTGCTGAATATTTTCCACTAATAAATCTAGCTGCTATATTTTGCATCTTGCATTTGATGTGCAAAAAATGTGGTCTCCATACTACACTTATATATACAAGAAATGGTCTGACTGTGGGTTTGTACCCAAGTCCTTCGCTTCTCTGGTACATACCCTCATCACCCTCTCTGTTAAACCGAGCGTGGTGGTGTAACGGATAGCGTTCTGGCCTCGCATTCGGGAGGACGGCGGTTCGAATCCCCGTCCGGGCATCCAGATTTGGGTTTTCCATGGTTTCCCCAAATCACTCCAGGTGAATGCCGGGATGCTTCCTTCAAAAGGCCATTGCCGAATTCCTTCCCAATCCTTGCCCCCATCCTTCCCGTCTCTAAAGACCACGTTGTTAAAAAGGGACGTTAAACTGTTAAAAAAAAAAAACTCTCTGTTAAATGATTTTTGTGTAGTGAAAAACGTGAGAAACACAATTCGTATGCCAACACAAACGGTAGTAAACTGTAAAGAGTTCAGTGAAATGGGAGATTGCCTAAGCCCTGAAGCAATGGTTAGAAGCACACGTTGATGGTGAGCATAATTCTATAACCATATATTTTAGACTCAAATTAACAGAGGAAGTAGACACACGCTACACACTTGTACATGCATACAGCGAGGTCGACAGAACTAACAGCAAGCATCATGGAAACGATGAAGTGGGGCAGAATTGTCGTTACCACTGATTAACTGGGCAGAACTATCGTTAAAAAAATCATCAGACAGACGAGTTTAAGTCAGGTATCACAATACTTACACTTACATGCACAAAGAGAGACGCAGATATACATGTACAAGTCTACAGAAAGTTCAGGACGACTACCTGCACCAATTCATGGAAACAAAAAAAAAGTGATGTAGTACTTTCTTGCCCCCATGACTGGCTGAAAAATCAGAACTCTCCTTACATATCATCTGCCTGGCGAGATAGAGGGTGTGCAAAAGATGGCATGTTTTCACCATACACCTAAGTATTTACATCATAATAGTGTTCATCACACACAATTGATTACATTTACCATCAATACGTTTCTCCCATACTGCAACCCTATCTGCCATTCATTAAGAGTGCCCCAGGTACCATGAGTTACAATAGACATTTGACTATCACCAGATACCAGTTACCCCTCATATTCATACTAGGTCTCAACCCAAATCCATACGTATCCATGCACAAGCTCAAAGAAACAGGAATAGCAAATCATACATCCAGATAAATGAGTTTAAGGAAGGTATCACCATACTTACGCACACAGACACATATATCCATGCCTTCAGCGAGCTAGACACAACAACCAGCCCCAATCATGGCGACGAAAAAGTGAGGTAGAACCCCCCATGGCTCATAACTGACCAAAAAATCATCAGTAAATATGTTCCAGGCACCATACTCTTCACATCAACATCATCTCATTTATTTCACACTACAGACCTCACTATCATCCAGTATCATAGGTACAAAACTGTTCACATCAGCACCAACACGTCTATCCCACACCTAAGCTTTTTCTGCCATTCAGTAACATGTGCTCCCCATGTACCACGAGTAGCAGTAGACACTTGGTCATCAGACAGATATCATAACTCCCATATTCATACTAGGTCTCACCCACAAATCCATATGTCACCTCACACAAGCATAAGTGCAGGACAAACGAGATAAAGGAAGGTATCTCCATATTTACGCAAAAAACACACAGAGATAGAGATGCATACACACGTACATTTCCATGCCTACAGCGATCTCGACTCAACAACTAGCCCAATCATGGCAACGAAAAAGTGGAACAGAACACCCATGACTGACCAAAAATCATAGAAACACACACATGTCAATGCATTCACACAGTTCCATTCATCACCACACATAACTGGAGGAAAGAGACTGAACATGCTAGATCCAAACTGAAGAGTTACAGGATGTGTGAAGTTTGAAATCACAGCCACATCTCGCCCACACCGCAACCCTTTCTGTCATTTAGTAATATGTGCCCCCATGTACCACGAGTAGCAGTAGACACTTGGTCATCAGACAGATATCATAACTCCCATATTCATACTAGGTCTCACCCACAAATCCATACGTCACCTCACACAAGCATAAGTGCAGGACAAACGATAAAGGAATGTATCACCACATTTACGCAAAAAACACACAGAGATAGAGATGCATACACACGTACATTTCCATGCCTACAGCGATCTCGACTCAACAACTAGCCCAATCATGGCAACGAAAAAGTGGAACAGAACACCCATGACTGGCCAAAAATCATAGAAAGACACACACACTCACATGTCAATGCATTCACACAGTTCCATTCATCACCACACATAACTGGAGGAAAGAGACTGAACATGCTAGATCCAAACTGAAGAGTTACAGGATGTGTGAAGTTTGAAATCACAGCCACATCTCGCCCACACCGCAACCCTTTCTGTCATTTAGTAATATGTGCCCCCATGTACCACGAGTAGCAGTAGACACTTGGTCATCAGACAGATATCATAACTCCCATATTCATACTAGGTCTCACCCACAAATCCATACGTCACCTCACACAAGCATAAGTGCAGGACAAACGAGATAAAGGAATGTATCACCACATTTACGCAAAAAACACACAGAGATAGAGATGCATACACACGTACATTTCCATGCCTACAGCGATCTCGACTCAACAACTAGCCCAATCATGGCAACGAAAAAGTGGAACAGAACACCCATGACTGGCCAAAAATCATAGAAAGACACACACACACTCACATGTCAATGCATTCACACAGTTCCATTCATCACCACACATAACTGGAGGAAAGAGACTGAACATGCTAGATCCAAACTGAAGAGTTACAGGATGTGTGAAGTTTGAAATCACAGCCACATCTCGCCCACACCGCAACCTTTTCTGTCATTTAGTAATATGTGCCCCCATGTACCACGAGTAGCAGTAGACACTTGGTCATCAGACAGATATCATAACTCCCATATTCATACTAGGTCTCACCCACAAATCCATATGTCACCTCACACAAGCATAAGTGCAGGAACAGCACATCATACATCCAGACAAACGAGATAAAGGAAGGTATCACCACATTTACGCAAAAAAAAAAAACACACAGAGATAGAGACGCATACACACGTACATTTCCATGCCTACAGCGATCTCGACTCAACAACTAGCCCAATCGTGGCAACGAAAAAGTGAAACAGAACACCCATGGCTCAAGACTGACAAAAAAAATCATCATTAACATGTGTTCCAAGTAACAAACTCCTCACATCAAAATCATATCATTTAACTCACACTACAGACCTCTCTGCCATTCAGTATCGTTGGTAATATGTACAAAGCTAATTTCATAAGTTACCACATACATACAAGTAATTGCAGGAAAGGGTCCCGACACACGACATCCACACTGAGGTGTTACATGATAGGCAGATGATAGCATGTCTTTACAATACATCTCAGTGCTCACCACACATACTTGATTTTTAATGTGCCATCAGTATAGCTGGTGGCTGGAACTAAGCTCTTGACAACTTTTGGTCAAAAGTCATTTGTTAACAGCAGCTCATCAAAGACAAATTTTGGGTGAACCTGCCCAGGCGGGCGCGGCGGGAGGTGGGCCACCCTTCCTCACAGCGGACGCGTACATCGTGTAGGTCGGTATACCGGCGCATATTAACCGCCTCGAGCGCAATGAAATTCCGGTCTTCAGTGCGGTCCTAAAAATGCGGTTACCGGTAAACCATCGCGGTCCGCGCTTTTAGACCGGCGTATTACGGTATTTCTGTCCGCAGTGGGGAAGGGTGGCCCACCTCCCGCCGCGCCCGCCTGGGCAGGTTCACCCAAAATTTGTCTTTGATGAGCTGCTGTTAACAAATGACTTTTGACCAAAACATTGTCAAGAGCTTAGTTCCAGCCACCAGCTATACTGATGGCACATTAAAAATCAAGTATGTGTGGTGAGCACTGAGATGTATTGTAAAGACATGCTATCATCTGCCTATCATGTAACACCTCAGTGTGGATGTCGTGTGTCGGGACCCTTTCCTGCAATTACTTGTATGTATGTGGTAACTTATGAAATTAGCTTTGTACATATTACCAACGATACTGAATGGCAGAGAGGTCTGTAGTGTGAGTTAAATGATATGATTTTGATGTGAGGAGTTTGTTACTTGGAACACATGTTAATGATGATTTTTTTGTCAGTCTTGAGCCATGGGTGTTCTGTTTCACTTTTTCGTTGCCACGATTGGGCTAGTTGTTGAGTCGAGATCGCTGTAGGCATGGAAATGTACGTGTGTATGCGTCTCTATCTCTGTGTGTTTTTTTTTTGCGTAAATGTGGTGATACCTTCCTTTATCTCGTTTGTCTGGATGTATGATGTGCTGTTCCTGCACTTATGCTTGTGTGAGGTGACATATGGATTTGTGGGTGAGACCTAGTATGAATATGGGAGTTATGATATCTGTCTGATGACCAAGTGTCTACTGCTACTCGTGGTACATGGGTGGCACATATTACTAAATGACAGAAAAGGTTGCGGTGTGGGCGAGATGTGGCTGTGATTTCAAACTTCACACATCCTGTAACTCTTCAGTTTGGATCTAGCATGTTCAGTCTCTTTCCTCCAGTTATGTGTGGTGATGAATGGAACTGTGTGAATGCATTGACATGTGAGTGTGTGTGTGTCTTTCTATGATTTTTGGCCAGTCATGGGTGTTCTGTTCCACTTTTTCGTTGCCATGATTGGGCTAGTTGTTGAGTCGAGATCGCTGTAGGCATGGAAATGTACGTGTGTATGCATCTCTATCTCTGTGTGTTTTTTGCGTAAATGTGGTGATACATTCCTTTATCTCGTTTGTCCTGCACTTATGCTTGTGTGAGGTGACGTATGGATTTGTGGGTGAGACCTAGTATGAATATGGGAGTTATGATATCTGTCTGATGACAAGTGTCTACTGCTACTCGTGGTACATGGGGGCACATATTACTGTCTGATAGACAAGTGTCTATTGTAACTCATGGTACCTGGGTCACATGTTACTAAATGACAAAAAGGGTTGCGGTGTGGGAGAGATGTGGCTGTGATTTCAAACTTCACACATCCTGTAACTCTTCAGTTTTTTCCTCCAGTTATGTGTGGTGATGAATGGAACTGTTTGAATGCATTGACATGTTAGTGTGTATGTATGTGTTTATGTGTGTCTTTCTATGATTTTTGGCCAGTCATGCGTGTTCTGTTCCACTTTTTCGTTGCCATGATTGGGCTAGTTGTTGAGTCGAGATCGCTGTAGGCCTGGAAATGAACGTGTGTATGCGTCTCTATCTCTGTGTGTTTTTTTCGTAAATGTGGTGATACCTTGCTTGTGTGAGGTGACGTACAGATTTTTGGTTGAGACCTAGTATGAATATGGGAGTTATGATATCTGTCTGATGACCAGATGTCTACTGCTACTCGTGGTACCTGGGGTAAATGTTACTGAATGGCAGTAAGGGTTAGGTGTGGGATAGATGTGTGGTGCTAATGTGAACAGTTTTGTACCTAGCACACATGATACTGGATGGTAGTGAGGTCTGTTGTGTGAGATAAATTAGATGATGTTGATGTGAAGAGTATGGTACCTGGAACATATGTTACTCATGATTTTTTGGTCAGTTATGAGCCATGGGGGTTCTGTCCACTTTTTCTTCCATGATTGGGCTGGTTGTTGTGTTAGCTCGCTGTAGGCATGGATATATGTGTGTGTGTGCGTGTATGGTGATACCTTCCTTAAACTCATTCTGGATGTATGATTTGCTGTTCCTGTTTCTTTGAGCTTGTGCATGGATACGTATGGATTTGTGGTTGAGACCTAGTATGAATATGAGGGGTTCTGGTATCTGCTGATAGTCAAATGTCTATTGTAACTCATGGTACCTGGGGCACTCTTAATGAATGGCAGATAGGGTTGCAGTGTGGGAAACGTATTGATGGTAAATGTAATCAATTGTGTGTGATGAACACTATTTATGATGTAAATACTTAGGTGTAATGGTGAAAACATGCCATTCTTTGCACACCCTCTATCTCGCCAGGCAGATGATATGTAAGGAGAGTTCTGTTTTTCAGCCAGTCATGGGGCAAGAAAGTACTACACCACTTTTTTGTTTCCATGATTGGTACCGGTAGTTGTGTAGACTTGTACATGTATATCTGCGTCTCTCTTTGTGCGTGTAAGTGTAAGTATTGTGATACCTGACTTAAACTCGCCTGTCTGATGATTTTTTTAACGATAGTTCTGCCCAGTTAATCAGTGGTAACGACAATTCTGCCACACTTCATCGTTTCCATGATGCTTGCTGTTAGTTCTGTCGACCTCGCTGTATGCATGTACAAGTGTGTGCGTGTGTCTACTTCCTCTGTTAATTTGAATCTAAAAGATATGGTTATAGAATTATGCTCACCATCAACGTGTGCTTCTAACCATTGCTTCAGGGCTTAGGCAATCTCCCATTTCACTGTACTCTTTACAGTTTCATGCCGTTTGTGTTGCCATACGAATTGTGTTTCTCACGTTTTTCACTACATAAAAATCAATTAACAGAGAGGGTGATGAGGGGATGTACCAGAGAAGCGAAGGACTTGGGTACAAACCCACAGTCAGACCATTTCTTGTATATATAAATGTAGTATGGAGACCACATTTTTTGTACATCAAATGCAAGGTGCAAAATATAGCAGCTAGATTTATTAGTGGAAAATATTCAACAAGTGCCTTAATAAAGGAACTGGACTGGATGTCATTGGGAGATTGGAAGAGTGTCAGGGGCTGTATGTGGTGTATAATGCTGTTAGAATGGATATTGGCAGAATAATTCTGAGTGGTGTATGGAGCCTAAGTTGGCCATGACCACAATCTGTCATTAGACTTTAGATGATGAGGCCTGAGTGGATAAAATATCCAAACACCCACTTTGACCTAACAATTTACGACAGTTCAAGCGTGGGTGCTATCTTCGGCGCAATAGAACTAGTGTCTGCACCTTTGGATACTTGTCGATGTGTGGGATCTTCTATTAAAATGTGGGTTATGATGCCTGTTTGATGACCAAGAAACTATCAGTTAGCTAAGAGCATCATGATAACTCTATCGTGGTTACTTGAACAAAGCATGCAATTACAGTCAAATGTCACACTTGGCCTGAATCCGAAGTTTGGCGTCAGATGGGAACATTTAAACCGAATGGAGAACTCTCCTGGCACCTGATTGGTTGAAAAATATTATCCTGGAGAATTTTCTTGGAAAAACTGCAGTAGAACCACCTTAAGTGAACATTTTGGTAGCTGGAATCCCTGTTAATGATTAGGAGAAGACTTTGCGAATTTTTGGTTTACTTTAACACACGAACAAAAGGTAACCCTGTCAGTAACTGTTCAGAGGTTGGATTGGGAATCATTGGAAACAGAATGAAGAATGGGGAAGTGCTGGGCGTATGTTGGCGATGAGGCTAGGGTAGATCTTGGTGAAAGAATTATGAATAGTGCACTGGATTTCTTCTATAAGTAAGTGGGTAAATTTTCTATATCTCCACCTCGGCCACAGGCATTTTATGACGAATCAGCATGTTCTGTGCTTAGCACTGCCTTACACTGACTCGATTTTTATCACAAAGGGCAGGGGTGAAATTAGTAAGATTAACAAACGATGTTTCGTTCCTGGAACATACTTGCTGTGCTGTAAAATACAGTTAAAGGTGGGTAAGTACATGGCACAGCGTATATCTCTCTGTTTCTAGTCAATCACTGATGTGTCACAAGGGATTGCTAAGGGCACTCAATTTGTGATTGCTTACGAAAACATGACAGAATTGATACATAGATTGGTCTGGATAGACAGACAATATAGGTTTGAGCTTGTTGGCAAAAAATTACGAGTGTGATGAAATATTTTTTTTTATACCAGTGACAGCAGAGATTAGAGAAATAATGTGCCTGGCTACTGATTAGCAGAAGACTTTGCGAATTTTGAATTTTTGGTTTACTTTAACGCACGAACAGAACGTAACCCTGTCTGTAACTGATCAGGGGTTGGATTGGGAATCATTGGAAAACAGAAGGTGGTTTGAGGAAGTGCTGTGGGTATGTTGGTGATGAGGCTAGGGGTGGATCTTGGTGAAAGAATTAGGAATAGAATATCAGTAGAAGCTGGCACTGGATTTCTTCTATAAGGGAGTATCTCCACCTTGGTCACAGGCGATGGTCTCAGGCATGTTCTGTGCTTAGCGTGACTCGATTTTTTATCACATAGGACTGGCTTACTTCGATTCCACAGGGGTGAAATTAGTAAGATTAACAGACGGTATTTCGTTCCTGGAACATAAGTGCTGTACTGTAAAATACAGTTAAAGGTGTCAATCACTGATGTGTCACAAGGGATTTATTGGAATTTTAGACAAAGTACAGCTAAGGACACTCAATTTGTGATTGCTTACGAAAGCATAACAGAATTGATACATAGATTGGCCTGGATAGACAAACGACAAAGGTTTGACCTGGATGGCAACAATTACGAGTGTGATTAAATATTTTATACCACTGGCAGCAGAGATAAGTTAAAGAAATAAGGTGTCGTACTGATGCTAATATGAATTCATTCTTCCCTCACTGCATTCCATGAGCTTTGCCAAGCGAGGTCTTTAGAGACGGGAAAGGATGGGGGGCAAGGAATTCGGCCATGGTCTTTTAAAGGAAGCTTCCCAGCATTTGCCTGGAGTGATTTTGGAAACCATGGAAAACCCAAATCTGGATGCTCGGAACCGGTGTCCTCCCGAATGCAAGGCCAGAACGCTAAATAATTTCATGAAAACAGGTACACATAGAATTCTTACTCGGTTTTATATCTGGAGTTTATGACTTTTTTTTCCATATCGAACGTTAAAAGGAAACATTTATGCTTTTTTTATTCAAGGCAGGTATCCTCTCTAGGTATGGACTCTAAAATTTTGATTTTGAAATTGACAAGTTGGAACGGCTTTTTCAATAAAAACACCGCTGCCGGACTCGAACCGGCGACCTAGCCCCAACGCTACCGATGTCTGTTCACGTAATATCCGTTGATGTGGACTTTAGTAAAAAAATCGCAATGGGTCACGCTTAAGTATTTTTCACGACACAGAACAGAAGAAAATATTTTACTGTGTGTCGATAGTAGCCAAGATGTTTCGCAGCGCTTGCTTAACAGGACGCTAGGAATACACATTTCGTCACGCTTAATGGATAAGCAAACAGTCGAGTGGGAATTGTACACATTTCGCAGAGCGCGCCGGAAATACTGCCACCGAACGCCACCTACCAGTGAGCCAAAGAACTAACGGGGCTGCCATCTACCAGCGGATCTGTGAACTAACGGTCCAGCGCCATCTAGCCGCCGATCGGTGAACTAACGGCGGCCATCTTGGCCGGCCAAACGGGGGGCGGCCATCTTGTGACGTCACGCGACCGTGCTGCCACCTGGCGGTGTTCTTGAATCGGCTATCCCTTCCTACTGGGTAAGTTGTTCGTTTGGATAAAACGTAAAGTAATTAGCACATGGAACTTACGGAAAATGTACCCTTAATTTACTGTAATGGATATTATATACGGAAGAATAATTTCAAAACAAATACCTGTTTGCATAGAAAAAAAAGGACCTGACTTTTCACCTGACTGTGACATATCTAGTGAAGATAACTAACGACGGTTGTTTTTTAAAGTAGCCTACTCAAAACCCTGCATACATGCCTCAAATGATAATGGGTCATGCATTTAGCTAACATTATAATCTCATCAAAGTATTTCGTTTTTAAATAAAAGGTTTCACCACTGTCTTATCCTTTTGTGATTAGATTCCTAATTGTTGTTGCGTCGCGGTTACAACATACATTCAACATCAAAGCCAATACCCCATTATTCACATGGATCTTACGGTAATAATACAATAACTAACACCAGGCAAAAGGAATAAAGTCATTATACCTTGTTCTTTGTTTACAGAATTCTGGAACATAACAACTACAGAGATGTATGTCACAAACTATTCTTAGAACACTCTTTTATATTGTAAATTGCGCTAAAAAATGAAATAGAAGGTATCAAATCTTAGAATAAACAAATTTAATAAATGTTTGAAATCAATAAACCTCATTAATGAACGATCAATGAAAAAAACGGTGACTATTTCAGATTATTCACACAAATTTTCTATTTACAAATTATGCACTGTAAATTTGAATGTTAAACGAAATAAAAACTACATAATTAGTCTTTACTTTGTCAAAATTAGTTGCCTCG
>JARYHS010011765.1:0-30008 GCA_031002005.1 Vandiemenella viatica
CATCCAGTCTCTTAGGTTACAGGTTGCAAAACAGTTCTGAGTTACTCTGCACTTTTTCGAACGGAATGAAATAAAGACTTTAATTTATTCCTTTATCAAATAAAAGGAATCATGTGGCACTGGCAGTGTGAATAATTACGGTCCTTTGAAAACCTGAAACATCCTTTCTCCCATTGAAACGGTTGCACATTGTCAGCAACTGGCAGGGAAGGGCGGTTGGAAAAGCAAATAATTGCCTGTCAACATAGGATCACACGATCATATATTGTAGAATATCCCAGTAACGATGTCACAAGTTAAAAAACCCTAGAAGAAAATGCCAACTCGCCTACCTTGAATAATGCTTTGTTGCACCCTTTGATGTACAGTCAGCAAGTGTGCAGCGTGGAACGGAGATGGTTCTGAATGGTGTGACTGCTTACGCATTGTCGTACACCAGCGTTGCCGAGTGATCTGTTACACTGTGAATCATATATCCAATGTAGGAATGCTGACTAGACGATTATGAATTCAATCACCTCTTGCTGTTGTCCATGAGATGGTTTTGCCGTACTCGAGGCACTAGCGGTACGCTCTTGAGACAGGGGCACGAGAAAATACCAGAGACTGTATAACTTCTGAAATCCAATGAACCATTCGTTTGGACCCTACAATTTTCCCACGATTAAATGCATTTAGAGCATTCACCTTACCTATACTACGTTCGACAATTACTGATATTCTGAAAGTCAATTTACGATCATAGCTTAAGTAATTAACCACGTTTATGAGGCTCCTTATTTGCTAATTCATTTTTTCTTCAGCGTAAATTATTGTGTTTTATTTACATAGTGATTGGTATAACTTATTTATAAAAATGGATGTTGGTCTATCGGAGATTAATAGACGTCGACAACGTTTGACAGAATCACAGTGAAAGTTGGAACATATTCATATATATTTCTTTCTGCAGAAGGTTTCTGACCAAAAAAATTCTAAAAACCACTCCCTCATCCTCTTTACAACCCTTAATTTCTATTCAAACCCACATTTTTTTTTTTATCCGATTTCGATGGAACTTTGCAAATATATACTATGAAACAAAGAGAAAAATGCTGTCAACATTTGATTTGAAAAAACCCAACTCTACTTCCCCTTTCCACTCCTTTAATTATTGTAAATGTTCTTTAGATAAAGCTAGTTGACACCCTTTGACAGATCACCATCACAGTTGGCACATATATGCATTTTTCACGGAGAAGGTTTCTGACGAAAAAAAATTAAAAACCATACCCTCTCCACCATTAAAACCCTTAATTTTTATAAAAATCCTCAGTTTGTATCAGAATTTGATGGAACATTCCACAGGTATACTTTAAAACAAATATAAAAATGAATAAAACTTTCTCGGGTAGCTAGCCGAGTTAGTACATCGTTTGATCACGACGTTTCGGCGGTCACAACTCTGCCGCCATTGTCAAGTGACTGCTGCCGGTAGCAGGAGAGCAACATTGCTACCAACGCCGGAGGCGTTGGCTGTGATTGGGGAGAGGTGCCTGTCACCCTGTTGGCGACATATACCCCTACATTTATCTTCGGTTTAGAGTTTTCATAGCATTTTTTGATTTCTTAACTTCTATTTGCCCTAATGATTTTACAGGTTAGTTTGTCTTATGGTTTATTTACACTGGAGTCTTTAACACTGGTTTCTTTATTCATATATTTTTTGGTTCACTTTACCCATGCTTTGCGTCTTGGCCATTCCGCATCTTCCATGCTGCTACCTGTTCAAGATTGCCTTCGGTCTATCATGGCGCAGTCCTTCTTGGTCGTAGTCTCCCAGTCCGCTTACCAGTATGTTTCTGGATGTTGCCGCAGTTTCGTAGAATTTGTGCGCAGCAGCCACCATCCTCGTCATCAACCTCGGACACTGGGACATCTGGTGAAGGTCTGCTGTCGGGAACGCCAGTGGAAGGTGAAGCGCGCGCTTTAGGGAGCGGTTTTGCAGCACCTGGAGCTTTTTCAGGTGTGTTTTGGCAGCATAAGCCCATACTGGGCTTGCATATTCCATGATGGGCCTCACGAGCGCCTGGTACACGTGAACTCCACAGCGTGGTGGCAGGGACGAGGCATGGTTCAGCACCGGGTATAATGCTCCCAGTCGCCTGTTTACTCTGCTGCATACATCGTCCACATGCTGCTTCCAGGTCAGTCGTTGGTCGATCGTGACGCCCAGGTAGCGCACTGTGGTCTTCTGCGGAATTGGTTCCCCGAACAGCGTCAGGCCCAGTTGTCCTCGGAGTCCCTCTTCGGCTCAGTAATATTGCCTGTGACTTTGTGGGGTTGATCTTGACCCTCCAGAGAGTTGCCCACTCCTCAAGCTGGTCTAGAGCTGCTTGTAGTCTTCTTGCGATTACCAGTGGGCTCCATGAGGAGGTGAAGTAGGCCGTGTCATCGGCGTAGAACGCCGAGTAGACGTCGATCGGCCTGGGGATGTCCGCAGCAAAAATGATGAAGAGGATCGGACCCAGTACCGACCCCTGTGGCACTCCCGCCCTCACTCGTCTCCTCGATGACCACGACTTCTCCACTCTGACTCTGAAGGACCTCCTCCTGAGGTAGCTGCGTATTAACTCAATATATGGCCTTGGTATTCCTACCGCTTTTAGTTTCAGCAGGAGTCCCTCGTGCCACACGGTGTCGAAGGCCTTTGCGACATCTAGCAGCACCATTCCGCAGTGTCGTCTGCGGTTGAAGGCATCCGTTGCTTCCTCCGCCACCCTCAACAGCTGGTGAGTGGTGCAGTGTTTTGGACGAAAACCAAACTGTTCGTCCGGGATGATCTGCAGTCGGTTTACGTGTACCATCAGCCGTCGAAGCAGTAGTCTCTCGAAGGTCTTCGAGACTGCCGGTAGCAGTGAAACGGGCCTGTAGTTCTGCGGAAACGTCTGGTCCTTGCCCGGTTTTGGGAGAGCGACTATGTCTGCCTGCTTCCAGGCAGCAGGGAACTTGCGCCTTCTCAAAATGTTGTTGAGGATCTGGGCCAGACGCTCTACTGCTGCGGGTGGTAGTTGCCGTAGCATGAGGTTATTTACCCCATCGCAGCCTGGAGCCTTCTTCACCTGAGTCTTCCGTAGCATCTCCTCTACTTCCTGCGTGTCGACCTCCCCTATTTCGTCTTCCACGCCTTCGTTTGTGGCCCAGTAGCGGCGCAGCTGTTGGTGTACGTCTTCAATATGGTCGTCGTCGTATGGCTCAGCTACTGGTCGGAAGTTCTCTTCAAACACGTCCGCCAGCGCATTGGCTTTGTCTTCTGCCGTGTAGACGAGGCCCTGCGCGCTGTGCAACGCCGGTGTGCGGTTTTCTGGCTCTTGTGAACTGACGGGTTTGCTTCCACGCTGTCCCGTCTTCCACTCGTAACTGAGCCACTCGGTCATCCCATTGCTGGTTCCGATAGGTTTCAAGCTTCACCTTCAGCTCGCGTTGAAGTTTGTTAAGGAGCGACTTGTAAACTCTATCCCTCGTTTGCTGCCAGCTCTTCCTGACCCTGTTTTTCTCCTTTATAAGCTCTAGCAGTTCGGCGGGGAGTTGCCGGACCTGGAATTTCCTCTTCTGAGGAGCAGCGTTGTCGGCAGCATTTAGCGTGTCTTCTGACCAGCGACTTGCGGCTTCATCTGGATCTAGTACTGGGTGCTGCAGTTGTTCCTCCATTTGCTGCTGGAGTTCGTCTCTGAACTGATCCCAGTTTGTTTTGGCGTAGTTCTTGCCGCCGTTTTCTTCCCTGTCTCCCTCCACCTCCCAGTCTGACAGTACGGGATTATGGTCAGAAGAGAGCTGCGGGACCGACTGGAGATATGGCCTCGCTGGGACATCTCTTGTTACAAAGATATCGAGAACGTCTGGCCTGCATCTCTCATTAGCTGGGAAGTGTGTTGGCTTCTCAGGGCCCCAGACAGCAAAGCCTCTTCGTTGACTCTCTCTCTGGAGTACCCTTCCACTTGGGTTGGATGTCCTGCTGTGCCAATCTGTGTGTTTGGCATTCAGGTCCCCTCCTAGTATGATTTTCCCTGGGATGGTGTTCAGGGCTGCCACGTCTGCAGCGGAAAGAGTTGTTCCTGGTGGATGGTAAGCCGCAATTACTGTTACTGGTCCTGCTGTCGTTGCTGCCACTATTGCTGCTGTTTCTATGCTGGCGAAGTTTGGAAGAGCTGTGGTGTGATGCTTAATGGACTTTCTTAATATACACCGCAACTCCGCCTCCAGCCGTTGGTCTGTCCCGGCGATAGCACAGGTAGTTTCGGACTGTGACCCTGATGCCCTGCTTGAGATGAGTTTCACTGACCAGACAGATAGTCGATTCCAAACTCCAACATAAACGTTTGGAGCTCGTTGCGCTGCTTGTGCAGGCCGTTCGCATTCCATGCGCAGATCCTGAGGCCTTCCAGTGGTCTAGCAGCCATCTTGGTTTTGGTGACCTGCGGTGGATTGTGTTTTTGGAAGTCTGCAGCGCTGCCATTACAACGTCTCTAAGTTGAGTTGTGATGGTGCCGAGCCCCTTCACTACGTCGTTTAGCTGGCTGATCAGGATCCTCATTTCTGCCAGTGTTGTTGTTTCTTCCGAGGTCGGGGAGTTGACCTCATTGTTGGGTTCTGCCTCTGAGTTGTTTGGCGGTTGGTTGGTATTAGCTTGTGGTGGATTAGGATTCGCTGGACTAGGTTGATCTCTCTGATTGTTGTTGTTCTTGCTGGTAGTTTTTCCAGCCTGCCTTTTCCTCTCCTCTTGATATTTCGGACAACCCCTGTACGAGGCTACGTGGGGGCCTTTGCAATTCGCACAGGTTGGCTGCCCAACTCCTTTGACGAGGTGGCACTCCTTCGATGAGTGTTGTCCACTGCATCTCACGCATGCCACCTATAGCCTGCAGTGCCGACTGACATGCCCGAACGCTTGGCAGCGGAAACATTGCAGTGGGGCATTAGTTTTCCGCTTTTTCTCTATCGTCACATTCATGTTAAGAAGACGATTAATGTCTAGCATGGACCTGTTTTCAGCAGTGTCCATTAGAGTCACCATGAAGAGTGGTATGGGGCGCTCAGGTAGGTTTCTCGTTTGATCGGCGGGTGCCCTTAGTTGTTCTGTTGCTTCTATGGTGTAGCCGCCTGCCTCCAAAGCATTCTTCACATCCGCTGGGGGCATCCACAGTGGCAGTCCCCTGACCACAAGCTGCACTTTCTTTTCAGACGCTAGTGAGTACGTAAAATACTGTATCCCTTCCCCCAGTAGGTATGCTGGGGGTTTGTTTATAGTCCTTGAACTGTTCTTAGCTTGATCTGTAGCCCATTTTCCATAGGCTTGAAGTCAAACGCGGCCTCGCAGAATGCCTCCAATTCTTGTCCAGATATGCACGCTTCCTTCAATAGTGGACTATGAGTGGAGGGGATACGACGACTGTACCCCGTCGGAGCCTCAGGTAGTGTTGGCTGCTGTTGCTCTATGTGTATGTCTTCATACAGTGCGCCAAACGGATTTTCTGTTGCCGCTTGCTCAGTTGAGTTTATCAACTGTTTGGGTCTGACCGTTTTTCGGGGGTTGCTGCCAGCCTTCCCTGCCTCCCTCCTCGCATTTCGTATCCTTCGAGATGGAAGTCGTGGCTTCACTTTTGAGGTGCTGCTGTTGTTGGCTGGTTGCAGTGGTCTTCTTGCCTTTTGGGCAGGTCGCAGCCGCCTTCTTGTCGGTCGGGAGATTCGATCTCGCTCCCTTCCTGGCCCGCTGCGGCCCGTGGCCGTTGGTCGAGGTGTGCGCTTGGGACCGCTGTTAGGACGTGGTGCCCTCGCCCCTCCAGTGCCCCGAGCCACTTCCTCTGCACTCGCGCCCCCGAAACGGGTCCGGGGGCCGGAGACGGCCCCAGCTGCCTGCTGCTTGGCCTGTGGTCGAGGCGCAAGCTTCCACACTGCCACCGAGGTCCGCCACCACGTGGCCCCCCTTTCTACTCGGCGCCGCCTCTGCTCCACTCCCACCCTTCACCCGGGTCGGGAGCCTGGAAGCAGCTCCGGGTGCGACAGCCTCAGCCTGCGGCTGAGTCGCATCTGACCTGTGTCTGGGCACCACCATATTACCGCTCTCCCCTCCATGGCGCAACCCCGTCACCTCGCCCGTCAGCTATCCGGGCACGGCCTCTCCTTCAGGCGCCGACTGGACTGGTCCCGTCTCTGACACCCCCTCCAGCTCAGGGTGGACTCGTCCTTGGAATGCGGTCCCGTCAGCGCTTGTTGCAACCGGCGCGGCTGGGGTAACATTAACGCACGGCGCGGATGAGGCCTTATGGTCGATATCGCACGACGCGGATGATTCGACGACAGCCTTGCTCTTCTTTGTTTCTTAGATTATTACCGGAGGGCTTATCGCTAAGTCCGCTCGACGTTTTGCTGTATTCGCGGCCAAACTCACGGCACCCGGTGTCACCTTGGCGCGAGCTAATAACGAGCGTTGCTTCCTTGTTTCGCCGGTTAATGGAATCACCGCACTGTCACACTGATTTGCACTTCTGGCCTCTCTTTTACTGCAGATAAATTTTGTTAATAGATTAGCCACTTGACGCTTTCCTTCCGCACTGGAGTAGAACGACTTAAGTTTCAGCTCCTCCGCGGTGAACGGTTTAGATCCCTCGATATTATTTCGGTCGAGCGACAAAGATCGCGTACCGGAAGACACATTACGCGGTTCGATCTCTGAGAATTGCCGGTCCGTCAACTGCGTATCATTACTGGTCCGAATATTAAACATAGCAGAGTCCGTAATGAATTGCGCGGTCGTCAATTGTACCACAGCAGTCGCCGGCAAAGCAGAGTGTGGTGAAGCACTCTGCCCGCCTGTCACGGCTGTGTGGCACTCACTTTTTACGAGTTGATGCGACATACGTCTTCACTGAGCAGAACACTAACACGGAATGATATATGAGATATGTCAGTACAACGCTGGTGTATATCTACGCCTGGTTCCGCAACCGACCAATCGCAGTCACGGAATGGTTACGTCATTGGAGTCAGCCAATCGGAAGTCGACAACGTTCCTGGCTCGTTCAGTTCCGCTATTCAGTCCAGTTTTTGTTGTTCCTTCAGTTACAACAGACCTGATGATGGCGGCAGTGAAAGTCGCCGAAAGCTTGACAGTAGAAAATGTAATTCGGTGGCAAACCCGAGAAGAATTTATGTCAGCCAACATCATAATCCGTACCATCTGATAACATAAGATGAAAACAATGACAGAGGTTGTTGATAGTAACTGGCGGTATGAACTTTTGCCTGCTGACACGTGGTCGCAGTATTCAACATCTAATAGTATTTTAACAGTTATTACACAAGGATACTTTTGGTATTAAAGTATACGGGATGTTTATATGGTATGTGCAGTTGTTAATGTGTTTTGTTAAGAACACAAATATCATGTCCAATAAATTTATATATATAAATAAAACCTATAGATTAGTTGTTACTAATAAAACGAAATGCAGAAGGAAGAAGCAGTGCGGAGATGACTATAGCAGTGTGGGCCATTGTGATATAGGAAGGTAGCCACATGCATTAGAGGATATGTTTTTGAAATACTAAAAATTAGATTAGATTTTCTCTGGAAAATAGTGAATACGTTTGTATGATATGACGTTTCGGTGGTGATATCCTCTGCCACCATCCTGAAGTGACTTGTTAAACTCACTCACTCACCTAGTTGCCAGAAAAAATTTCACCGAGCGTGGTCGCTGAACGGATAAAGTACCGGCCTCGCATTCGGCAGGACGCGGGTTCGAATCCCCGTCCGGGCATCCAGATTTGGGTTTTCCATGGCTTCCCCAAATCACTCCAGGTGAATGCCGGGATGCTTCATTCAAAAGACCATGGCCGAATTCCTTCCCGTTCCTTGTAACCAATACCATCCCACCTCTATGTCGACGAGGCATAAAGCCATAAGTATAAAAAAGAGAAAATTTCATCTATTCACAACGCCGAGAAAGCCGCACTCTTACTAGAAACTAGTTTACTACAATGATATAATATAATATTTTATTCATCCAAGGAACCATAATCCCATGTCCATCTTAAACATCAACTGTAAAGATCAATTAACGAATGGACTAATTACATCAGACAATACACAGAAATTCTGTATATAATGAGAGAACGTAGTGACCCTGAAAAATTTACAGTATTCCCAGTTTTACGTATACTGTCAGGAACTCCTGTCTTTACGTTGTTCCTCTCCCTGGCTCCTTTATCTGTCCTCGCCGTCTCAACTTGAATACTTATTTCGTACAAAACGTCTCTGGTAGGCAGAGCCTTAATTCATGATAACGATTGCTGTTTAGGAGGAAAAAAGTTTGATAAGTAATTTGAATGATTTCTCGTGTACTCACTGGTAGACGGATTCTTGTTGTTTATACCCCTTGACCGAATTCCTTCCCGTTCTCGCCTGTAATGACAGAATCGATGAGGTAGCGTCCATAAATCACGTGGCATACTGTAAACTTCCCCCCCCCCCCAACGTATCCTGACGTGTCTTTTGCCTCTACCCCCCTCTCCCCTAGCAAATAGCTTTTTCCCTTTTGATCCCAGAAAACATTTTGTACTGTTTTCTCTTGTCAGACTATCGTAAATTACTTTCGGAGATAATTAAATGACGGAAATAAATATTCACATGCTGTTGTGCGTTCCGTGCCTCATTTAACTGTGAAAAATAATATGAATGGAAAGCTGAGTGACGTGGCTCAGAACCTCTCCCCCACCCCTTTTCCCCATGTAGCGCAGCGTAGCCTTCCAGCCAACCCCTCGTCGATGCCATGGCCTTGTGAAGGAAGCATCCCGGCATTCGCCTGGAGTGATTTAGGGAAACCATGCAAAAAGCAAACCTGGATGCCAGGACTGGGATTCAAACCTGCGTCCTCCCGAATGCAAGGACAGAGCGTTAACCACTCACCCACCACGGTCGGGGAAGGAGCAATGAAACACGGTACAAGAACATACTGTAGTATGTAGCTGAGATTTTATAGCGTGAAAAAGAATTTATGTGAAAGAACAAGGATAGTTAAATATGGATTCTAACGCAAAACTTCCTTCGCACTATTATTCAAATGCTGGTCTACTACCTGTTAGAAACAAAATAGAAGAGCCCTACATGAAGAATTTGGTCAGGGTACTCGGGAGAAAAAATATTGCTACTTGTTTTTTTTTTTTTAAAAAAAAAAAAAAAAAAAAAAAAAAAAAAAAAAAAAAAAAAAAAAAAAAACACCATTACGGTATTATTCAAACAGAAGAGCCCCTGTACAAAGAATTTAAAGATCAGGCTAGTGGAATAACGAGAGACAATATCAATACGAGCAATGAATTTAAAATAGACCTTGGATTTGACTTCAAAATATTAGCTTTATTCACAATTAATATTAAGTTGTGCTCATTCATTATTTCCCCCCCCCCCAAAAAAAAATCTTTTTTGTGAATATTTAAGGTATTTACCCTACACAATACCTATAAAAGTTTCAAAATAACGTGTAGTGCAAGTAAGCACTGTTTTGCAATTCGAATTTTTTACCGCATGACAGTAAAGTATTGTGTATATACAGCAGAGAATTGCTTTAGCTGTCCTGCTGTTTGCGCTAACGGAAAAGTTTGGAATTGTAGTTACAGTGGCTGCCACCAGTCACCGCTGTCGTCGCGTGTAGGCTGCCATTGTGTTTCTGTTCGAGTTGGTGGTTGGAGGTTGTGTTTGCGATAGCTTCAGTTAAGAGGATACTCTCAGAGGAAACGTCTTAATTTACATCTAATATTTGCTGCAGAGGCGAATTCGTGACTTTCCGGTGAGTATCTGTGTGATATGCTTAGTGATGTGGTTTAATCCTAGACTGCGATTCCGCCACTGACTGGCGTTGACGTGACGTCATAGTGATGTATTACAATTATGTATTACGCTGGGTCGTTTTATATTCCGTTATTGTTTATGACACGAATCGTTTTGTGCAGTATTTCTTACTTGTGGTTTGCCGTTATTTTGGTTGATGTTGTTGCTGTATTATATCTCAGTTGCTCGCCATTTCTGATCGTATCTTTTGCTCTCACTGATTGTCTGTTGACGCCATTTGTAGTATAAACCACACACTATTTGCCGCGTGGATTTTTCTCGAATCTTTTCGTGTGTTTACTATAGTTCGGTTTTAACTACTTTGTGTATTAATTCTTATGATACGGAGAAATATACTGTTATTTAAATCGTTGTTTTTCGTGCTTTAAAGTTTGCTTCAATTTTCACAATGTATATTGTTTTGAGGATACATTTTAACGTATTTTTTGATTTACTATAGATTGCGATTCCGCTGTAACTACATTCCTTGCGGAGTAATATTGCGGTGGCCAATCGCAAGAATAGTATTTTTTACCAGGAACACAACCTGGACGAGAATTACATAAAGTATTTAATTAGTCTGTATTCCCTTCTGGATTATTCCACCGCTCGAGGGAGTATTAAAACCAAAATACGAGTTCAGAGTAATTCTTCTTGCCGCCGCAGTATTAGTCCGCGTGGAGGAATGTAGCTACAACGGAATCGCGTAATTTGGTACGCACATTATTTTTGAAATTGCCAGGTAAAGCTTTCAAATGTATCTAATATGCTTAAAGTTGTTCGAAATGTGGGTACATTGTTAGACGTTAATACGCAACAAATACATATTTATCATTTGTTTTTATTGCATGTGTATCTTAAAATTCATTTTCGGAGACAAAACTGCATTCGACATTCATATGGATTCATGTAATCGCACACGTAATTATAAAAACAATTCAGTTATTATGGCAGACATATTGCGCTGAGAAATTTACATTCGTATAAGTCATGTAGGACAGAGAAATTAGAGCGAGATGTTAATATTCCCATAATACTTCATTAGAACGGAAAGAATTCCTGTGTGAGTAGGAACTCTGGACCAAGTAGTGAAAAGATGGACAAAGGCGTAGAAATGCGTTGTAAGAAAGGTTTTTAAATAAAATTTCTGGCCGATTTTAACGGCTGTGATATATCAACGTACATCTTATCGAAAGGCAAGCCATTGCTGTAATGGTAACTTCAGTATCGAATTATTCCTACACTACGTGGTTTTTCACTTTACCTGGAATATCTTCTCAAATACATCCTCTGACACGTGTGTATAGTAAAAGCTCCTTATTCGCGGGGAATACGTTCCTTAAAGATACCGCGAATATGTAACAGTAATTTGTATGGGATTATTGGAGATACGATCCAAGGTTCCGAGAAAAACCAATTTAAATCAATTTATTAACACTAGAACCGCCGGAACTAGTACTATACTTAGAACCGCCGATGTGGTCAAAGTGACCACTTTCTTTGTAATTGCATGCTGTTATGATTAATGTAAATATTAATGATGTTGATAACAATGTATCACTTTAATTACATTTATTAACAGTATCACTGTATTTTACAACAACAATGGGAACATAATATTACTAAAATTAAAGAGCATAGTTCACAATATTTATCTGCAATCATACTAATTGTATTGCAGTAGTTTTAAAATTAATAGAAATTAATCATACTGGAGAAACTAAGTACCCATGAATATGTTAAGAGAAAGAACAATCATAAGATATGACTATGTATAGTACCTAATCCTACTTACAAGCATTACAAACTACTGTCTTTATTACTTTATATGTACACGGCCCACAAACATATCTCTTGCATTTACTGCACACTTCATTTGTCTTGTTTCTGCATTTCCTCGTTTGGCATAGTTTTCTAACTTTCGTAGGAATTTCCGCTTCTTCTTTTTCCTCATCACCATCTTCCTTTTCCTTTCCTTCCCTTGTCATCCTTTCCTGATTTCTGGTTTCCATATAGTCTCTATGTAATTATTCTGCTAGATTTAGGATGAAATTCCTCCTACTTATCTTGATCCTGTCACTAGCTTGAAAATGATCCATGCGTTGATGGCTGCTAAATCAAGGATATTGTGAAATACGTGGACAGGCCATCGACAAGTACCAGAGCGGACAGAATACTTCCTCGTCATCTGGTCCAAGACATCAACAGCAAATTTTGTGCTATTGTAGAAGCTCACTGTTTCGCGAAGGTGATTAGAATTATTTTGTATTTCAACATCTGTATGCATGGTACTATACAGAAGAACATTTTTGTTCTTTTTCCTTGGTAAACAGTCAGAGTACCACCTTCCCTTTTCAAGAGAACAGACGTATAAAGAGGAGTTTTCATTTTTTTTACAGTGTTTGGAATTTCTTTTCTTGCACGGTTGATAGTGCCGACAAGACTAGTTTTCTCTTTTTCCAGTCTCTCCCCAAGTGTGACCGTAGTTAAAAAATTATCAGTAGTCACATTTCGACCCTTATTGCGATATGGAGCTACAAACTTCATTACTACTTGTTCTGGAAGTTTCTCATTAGGTGCCCTCTGTTCGTTCTGTCCCACATAAGGGAACCCATTACAAAGATAATTTGTTTCTACATCCGCTAGAAGCCAGAATTTGATTCCGAATTTATCGGGCTTAATCGGCATATATTGCAAATACGGACACCTGGTTCTGCTGGGGAAAAGTTGTTCGTCCACAGTGACATTTGATCCAGGTATGTAATTCAACTGACAGTTTTCTATAAAATGATTCCAAGTAGTTGATATAAGTGCAAATTTGTCACTTTTCAACCGTTCCGACCGTGTATTTTTTTCATCAAAACGCAGATATTTCAAAATTTCTCGAAACCTGTTTCTGCTCATTGTGTCAGTGAAAAATGGGGCTCCCCACGTTTTCGACCACAACTCATCTACTTCAGTACATCTGGCACCTAGTGCACCACGAACATATAATAAAGCAACAAATGCATCTAATTCTTCTAAAGGCAAACTCCACGAATCATTTCCAAGAATCCGTTGTGCCTCTGCTTCTGTGCATTTCTTTATGTGTTTCAACATTGATTGATCAACTAAAAGGCGCCAGGCACTCGAAACATTATCATTTGAGACGTGCCGCTTTGCGTGTGGAGTAGGTCCCCATGTTTCTTTCAATATATTCTGTTGACCTATCCTACCTGGTTTAGTAACCCCGAAGTCTGCTACAGTCCACTCCGTGATCCCGTCCTTCCCCAGGAGTTTTGAGCCAGTTTCTGGAAGTGAACCCTCACTTTGTTCTCCTCTTCTACGTCGATTCTGTATTGGTCCACTTACAGGAGGTGCAGTTCTTCTTTTACCCAGGGTAGGTCCTTCTCTAGCATTGTTTATATTACTGCTTCGTCCTGGTTCAGCAACTGCATGAGGAAAGAGACAATTAGAAAGCTACAACTCATTATAAAGAAACCATACCACACAATAAAATAGCAGTAACAGAAGTAGCAGTAGAAGTGTCAGCTCTCTTATAATAGTGATCATTATTCATATAGTAACAATAATAATAATAATATAAGTGAATGTAAATTACCTTCATCTTCAGTCTCGGAGCTGTCACTCTCCACATTAGCGACAGGTTGGTAATCTTCATCTGTAGAGTCTTCCACAAGGTCCTCAACTTCAGGATCATTTTCAACATCCGATTCATACAAAAGTGCGACAATTTCTTCATCTGAAAGTGGCCGTGGCCGTGGTTTGTATCGCTGTGACATCTGAGCCGTGTCTACTGCTCTGAGACCAGTACTCAAATAATCTGCCTCGTTTATGCGAAACCCAATAGCAAACAATGAATGACATATTGCATTGTTGAGCTTCAAACAATGCGAGTAAACTTCAGTAACCCAGATATTTAGTATATTGTTGACGAGTGCTAAGAGTAAATTCGGGGAGTGACGCACAACAATCTTTAAATAATCTGTTTTCAGATTTCACGTAATGTGGTCAAAGTGACCACTCGGTGGTTCTAAGTATAAGTGGTCATTCAAAGAAAACTAATGAAGATAAAACAAATATTGGACTATTTATATGATCTACATAAACATTTAGGAAAAGTCATTAACTCACAACAGCATTAATTAGAAACTGACTGAATAATAATATGTTAAAATATAAAAGTGGTCAAGTTGACCACTCGGCGGTTCCAGTGTTAAGAGATTTTAAGCAATATGTTTTAGTTATTATTGTCAGGCTTAGGCAATGTTTTAAAAAATTTCGTAATTTTTTGTTTCTGTTTTATCACTTTTAAACGGCCTTTCAATTTGAGTTGTGGCATTTAAGGGGCCGTCCACAAATTACGTCACACGAATTTCATGATTTTTGGACCCCTCCCTCCCCCCCATGTCACAGGTTGTTACATTTGTGGAATCCCCCCCTCTCCCCTGGTGTGACGTCACATATTTTGCAATTTTAAATTTATAAGTTAAAACAGCACTTCCAAAATGATTTCTAGTTAAAAAATCATATCAACAATAAATCAAACGATTAAGAAAATATTAAAAAAACATTAAAAAGCGAATTAATGATTCAAAATTGAGTCATCATGTGTCCATGGATTTTGAACCCATTTATGACACGCCCCCCCCCCTTTGTCACACTTTGTTGACATCACCCCCCCCCTCATGGTGTGAAGTAATTAATGGATGGCCCATTAACAATTTGTATTTTAAAAACTGCTTTCCATAGACGGATCAATTTTCATGGAGAAGTCGCAAAGCTCATTTCCCATCTGCAGACCTTCACACAGGTTTTATTAGAATTGAATGTTGCCATTTCAGTGCTCGTTGAAGCGTCTTCTTCAATGAGTTGGGGATTTAACATATCCTCCAAATCGATTTCAGTCTAATATTCATATTGCGATTCAAGCAACTCTTGAATGTCACTTGATTCTATCTGTTCAAAATCATTTTTATTTATTTATTTAAGTCATTAGAGGCGGGATGGGACTGGGGACATGGAACTGGAGGGAATTCGGCCATGGCCTAGTGAAGGAAGCACCCCGGCTTTCGCCTGGAGTGATTTGGGTTCAAAACCATGTCGTCCTATGCCAATCGCAACTTGAGCAATGTTTGCAGTTAATGTATGAATTTGCACGGATTCTCCGATAGTGAGATGAGGCCACTGGTTTTTTCGAGCATGATTTCAATGTGTATGGCTTCAGTTCTCGCAACGATTCTTCTACTGTAACAATGCATTAGGCTATGTCAAAATTTTCCAGCATTACATAACATTCATAAATAACATTATAAATTGCGAACAAAGCAGAGGGGACAAGTGTTATTCCCTCAGAATTATTGCAACGAAATATTGATAGATTCAGTTGCAATAAGATTTCTTCTTCTTTTTTTTTAGTTGTTTCGGCTGGATAGCTTTTGTCAAACAATCTGCATTTTTTATGGGAATTTTGATTGACGGTATGTTTCATTTAATGCTTCGCAAGTTTCAATTATAATTTGACTCTCTACAAGGTGCAATGAATGACTGAAATTTTAAATCTTCAAAATCATCGCCAATAGCAAAGTATATCAAGGTTATTAATAACCTTTGAGTAACTGGTACAGATTTGTGGGGGTTTCTAATATAACCGTGGCACCGCAATTTTATCGATTCTTATGTAACTCGACGAGACAAATTGAAAGTACCGAGCATGGTGGTGTAACGGCTTGCGTTCTGGCCTCGCATTCGGGAGGACGGCGGTTCGAATCCCCGTCCGGGCATCCAGATTTGGGTTTTCCATGGTTCCCCAAATCACTCCAGGCAAATGCCGGGAAGCTTCCTTCAAAATGCCATGGCCAAATTCCTTCCCATTCCATGCCCCCCCATCATTTCCCGTCTCTAAAAACCTCGCTGTTAGAGAGACGTTAAGCAGATAAAAAAAATATAAATTGAAAGTGAACAATAAAATTGATTGATATCTTGCTTAGTTCTCGAGATATCGTATGTCAAAATCGAAAAATGACGTGGTTAGTTTGAAATGAGGCCACGACCAGAAGAAATCCTTCGCCATAGCCAAATTTGATGATTAATTCGTTTGTAACTCGACGGAACAAATCGATAATAAGGAATACGTTTTTCTTTCATATCTCGCATGGATCTCGAGATATTGTATTCCAAAAGTGAGGAGGTTAGGGTGAAATCTGGCCTGGACCAGAAGAAAAAAAAATCACCAAAACCACTACATGGTGTAAACGCGCTGTAGGTGTTTTATTTTCTTCCTAATGGTTGTTGTAGGTTGAAATACGGCCTGGACCAGAAGAAACGACACTAAAAGCACAAAGAGCTACACCTATAACTGATTTTTAACATGGTGTACTCAAAAACCAAGCGAGATATCAAAAATATTTTCGATTTTTTTTTTCCTCGAATTCTACAAGAATTTATCACAAGATTGTGGTGCCACGGTAACGATAGAACTACCAATTTTAGAATAACGATGTCATTTTTCTTTCCATTCGAGGACGTAGGGAATAGTAAAAGTTTTGTGGTTGAGCTCAAGATGTTAATGTAGTAGTTGTCCGGTTCTGCGCGTAATATTTCTTGTAATAAATTTTCGTGGGTGCATTTTTCTCCAAATTTTATCCAATCTCTGGATC
The DNA here is from genome assembly GCA_031002005.1 of Vandiemenella viatica. Lineage (NCBI taxonomy): Eukaryota > Metazoa > Arthropoda > Insecta > Orthoptera > Morabidae > Vandiemenella > Vandiemenella viatica. The sequence continues at coordinate 16,525 of JARYHS010011765.1, forward strand.
TAGACCAAAGTCTACGTTTTTTTTTTTTAGTAAACAGTGATGGAGTCAACGTCAAAAATGCTTTAACTTTATTACTTATTGCGGCACGCGTCACATCCGTATAAGGAAGCTACAGGCAAGATTGACAAATTTCTTTTATCTTTGGATTGAGCGTTTGCGCTATTCTTTGATGAAAACGAAGTTTTTACCGACAAATTTTTCAAATAAATTTGTTCGTCTACAGGCCCCTTAGGGAGCGTGCATAAACCACGTAGCTCCATTTTGGCCTCCTGTGAACACCCCCCCCCCCCCCCCACGTAGCCCTATGTGGCTTTTGCCTCTGCCCCCCCCCACACGTAACTGTTTTCCTCTTTTGATTCCAGGAGACATTTTGTACTGTTTTCTCTTATCAGACTATTGCAAATTACATACGGAGATAATTAACTGAGGGAAATAAATATTCACATGCTGTTGTGAGTTCTATTCCTCATTTTAATTGTGAAAAATTTTATGAAAGGAAAGTTACGTGGCCTGGCTCGGAACCCCCCTCCCCCCACGTAAGCCAGCCTAACCTTCCAGCCTACCCCCCCCCCCCTCCCCCCTGGATTGAGCCTCGTAGTTTGTGCACGCTCCCTTAGCCCGGGTGCACATTGACGCGCAGTCGACGCAGCGCAGCACAGTTTCTGTGTCTCTATGTTTTGGGGTGGAGCAGCGCGTATTGAGACGCAGAGCAGGGCAGCGCAGTACTGCGCCACGTTGTAATCACTGTGCCACGCAGCTCACTCGTGCCGTAACACTTCTTGCGTTATTTATAATCTTGCTTTACTTATAATCATTTCCATCTATGGAATCAGAAAAATTGATTAATCTGGTGGGTAACCAACCTGCGATTCACAATATCAGTCATAAAAAATATATAAAAATTAAATTTAAACAAGGAATTTGGTCAATGAGCCCAACAAGTGGCGAGTAAATTCAGCATTTATCATACAACTGTCCACTTGCAATTTTCACTTTTCTTTTCTTTTTTTGAATTCATTTTTAATAAAACTTCGAAAAAGATTGATATATATAGGCTATTATCTCATTATTTGTTTTCTTATTATTTGTACTACATCATTCAATAGTGTCCCCGAGAAACACTTAATTTGTTGACACTGCTTTTTTAGTTTCAAGTGTTTACGTTCTGTTATATACGGTAGTTTTCTTAAAAATATAATATGAAATAAAAGAAAGAAACATTCTTATAAATGTCATGTACCGTCAAACGCTAAATAATTAAATAAATAACCACGAAAATACAGCGAGATTTTCTTCAGTTCTAATAGATATTTGAGCTTTGTCGAGAAAATAACAGGTTACATTATGCCGTGAATCTCCGCTCGAGTCATCCGGAAATTATCTTTTGAGAATTCTCTTGTCATTGCAAAAGCCAGATGAGAGTTTCTTCTTTTCATATACTCACTTTTGCCTAGTTTTATCTAACTCGGCTTCTGTTAAAGTAATAACAATTTTCCAAGCTCGGCATCCCAATCTGATTCAGAAATCAAAAATCGAGTTTTTGCATCGACATGTTTTTGGTTACGCTTTACGGTTTCTCGCACAACACAATGCTTTGTAAACTGCGCTCTAATATGCGCGAGTAACTGCCAGTCTGTGCTGCCCTGCCCTGCTCTGCGCTGCCCCTACTGCGCCACGCAGCTCAATGCTTTGTAAACTGCGCTCTAATATGCGCGAGTAACTGCCAGTCTGTGCTGCCCTGCCCTGCTCTGCGCTGCCCCTACTGCGCCACGCAGCTCAATGCTTTGTAAACTGCGCTCTAATATGCGCGAGTAACTGCCAGTCTGTGCTGCCCTGCTATGCGTTGCCCCTACTGCGCCACGCAGCTCAATGTGCGCCCCCGGGTAACCGTTCACCCATCATGCCCGATCGGTTGACAGTGGTTGAACCAATATGCCACAAGTCTAAATTTCCACGATAGTTCGGTTTCTGCAATATCATCCTTAAATACTACAACGCTCCATCTTGTTTCTTTTTAATATGTCGACCACTTAACAATACATTTATTAATTGCGATGGGAATATGGTCAGGTGGAATTTTCCCTCCATTCCAAGTAACGAAATTTACTTATTTTTACAGTGAAATCCTCCACAGCGTGAGGTGTATTGTCCCTCTCTCTCTACCAGTAAATGTTGTTTCCTAACCCGAAATGTCTAAAATCAATTGCTTACTTATTTTAATGATCCTGTATTACTTTCCACATGCTGCTTCTAAATTATTTGTATGAAATATTGATTTTGTTATACTCACGGAGGTAGATAAATGTTTTGTCTTGAACCTGTAGGATCTCTGTATTTTTAACGTGTTTTAATCAGCTGTTTCGTGTTTGTTTGGTGTTAGTGGCTTTGTAGAAGCAATGTTATTCTCTTCAGACGATTAAACAGTGTGACTTCGATCCAGTAGAAGGCTTACTCCGCAAAATAGAGGTGGGGCCCAAAAAATTAATGCCTTTTTGTGCGACAGTAACACTGCTTCAGGAAATGGCTGCTAATTGTGTGCTGCAGCTTATTTGGTTATTTCCTTACTGTCTTCTGACAGTACGTGTTATACACAAAACTCATAATTGGCTTAGCATTTGGTTGATTTCATTTAAATTATTTGATTTAGATGTTTGATATATGTTCGTCTGCATAAAGTCGGTAAGTTCACCTAGTTTGTGTGTCTGATGTAATAACATTAATGTGTTTTGAACATTTTAGTTGAATGTGTCCCGTAGTATATCGAAATCTTTGCTTGCTAGCATTCATAGACTGTAGGTAATTTTCTGTTTGTCATTCAGCTGTGAGGTATCGAATTCTGCATTGATCCTATCCTGAGAATGTCATTGCTGTTATTTGCTCTCTCTCTCTCTCTCGTCTGTGTATGTGTGTGTGTGTGTGTAGTGTGTGTTGAGAGTGTGTGTGGTGTGTTAGAGATTATCATCATTATGTGAGTGATTGCCTGTTAATTATGTTCTTGAATTTCTTGTCCTTGTCCTTTTCTTTCAGTTTATAATCCTTAGAGCGTTCATAAGTGTTGCAATAAATAATTACAAATGGAGTTGTATGAGATACTGCAATGTTAGGTTACACATGTTTAATCAGACGTGTGTGGTCTTGTTTGAATGTCTCTTATTGCGTTTTGTTTTTATTAATATAAGGATGTAAGTCCAGCCATCAACACTAGAGCGTTTATTTCAGCAGGGACAAATAGAACACGTAATATCTCCTTCTCCTTGTTATTGATTCAGTAATATTTAGTGTGCGATATAACATCAATATATCACCTGTAATGTGTCCAACCTGGCTTAAATTTTCATGAAAATAAATTCCACAGTGCAAATGTCTCTCACTTTTAGTCAGAAACTCCCCTTCTATTCTACTTGTAACTAAAACTATATTCTACAGCATTAGTGATTAAATAATTTTTCTGGATATATTTTTTACTCCATTGTATACATAAAGATAACTTCATACTTGGATACTTGTGCAGGAACTTGTATCAGAATTTGTATATTTGACAAGTCGCGGCACTTTCCCTTGTACAAACTGCTCAACCATTTGACAAATATTGGAGTACCTCTTACAGTTCACTAATGTATTTTGTATATGCTCATGTCACCTTTGACTTTGACTTGCATCTCATACACATGCATGTGCAGTAGCCAAGTTTAACACTACCAAAAACTCAAACATGGAAGTTATTGGTATATACCATAACTAGAAGGTTTCCACTGTTTTTCTGCTCTGTTTATGTCTTTAGTTCTTTCCTTAATGTAACCTAAGCATCTTGTATTTCATGTCTGGGTAGATTTTTTTGCTTCAATGTATGGTTCCTTTCCTGCTTCATTATCATGTAAGCACAGACACTTAAAAAATCTTACTCATCAGGAGACACTTTTAATGTTTTGACGGTTAAAATGAAAATTATGGCATTTAATAGCACATCAGTGTACACACATATCAGCAGGTGATGTAAAGGCAAGTTTCATACTCATACAAGTCAATGAAGGCCTCGAGACAAGTTTCAGTGCCCGTGCCGATACAAGTCTTGATATTTGTTCTGTCTTTGTGCCAGATGTAAACATAGCTTAATCACCATATACAGCCAATCCTTGTACGCTGATAGTGAGATTGCTGATTAATGGTATATAACCTCCCATCTTAATCCTAGCATCAAATCAAATTTAAAATCACACAATCTGCTGGCATTCCTGTTCTCATAGTGATGATTTCCTGGCCCTCGTTTTCCTTCCCCACAGCTTCTGTCATTACTTCAGCTCCGCTGTGCCTCTAGTTTATCCCTAGTTTTGTTTCATACATATTTTACCTTATTTCCCTTACAGTCTTAGCTGTATGGTTTATTACCTCCATAAGCAATTTTTTCCTGTTGCTCAATCTCTTACCTGACAATGAAAATTTTCCTTCTCCCTTATTTCTAAAATAAATTGATAATATTCTATCATACAGTTATTTTTTTTCTCTTCAATATTCTGCTTCTAAGTCTTCCACCAATATTTATCCATTCCTCAGCAACAGTATGTTCCTTGTATATGCCAATTATTTTCTTCACACACCTTGTGTCCTGCAGTGTCACCCGACCCAACTTGCTTTACTGTCTCATTTACTCGATGCAGTGTTTGGTAATTCCCACAGACAGATTTAATTGTCCTCCTTTGCATTCCCTCCAGCTGTGGTGTTTGATACTTATAATGTGGTTCCCATAGCACCCAAAATGCCAGAGCATGGACTCACCAAAGTTTTCCAACTAATCTTTCTTACTTCTATGGAACATCCCCTCATTGACCTCTGAGACAGTCGCAATACTCTGAACCATTTTTCCACATGAAATCTAGTGTTTCCTACCCAGATTAGCTTACCATTCATTTCAGAAACCTCATCTTTTGTGTGGTTAGTGGTTTGTGTGTACACATCGACTATAATTGACTCCTAACAAATATTAATTAAAACACAATATCTTGGTAAATAATGTAAAAACAATCGGAATTATTGGAAAAGTAAGTTTCTGGGTGACGAATTCTTCTAATGTAGGAAACCAAAAGTATGGGGAGCAAATGTAGTGTCAAAAAAAGTGGAGGTGAAAACTGAAGTACAGTAGGGTAGTTTACTTGGACCATGCTCCTCATGATTCTTAAACAATTGTGTTTAAGTGCAAAATTTAGAAGAGAGATTACATATTTTTATGTAATAGGATTGTGGACAATTGCACAGGGTGTATGGACTGAATATGTAGCTAGATATCCCAGGCTGGAATGGAGATAAATCCCAAAAGAAACAGCTTCTTAGGTACAAAAATTGATTTTTTTTATGATGATAGATTGAAGGAGGAATTGCTAATTTAAAATACAAAATGTGACTGTCTTGGTGTATCTTTTGATTATAAACTCAATTAATAATGTACATTAATGTGGTGGTTGGGAGAAATTTCATTTTTGTTAGTTTCTAGGACAAGTGATAAGGAAATATTCTAGGAAAAGGAGGAGTTTGGGATGCAACTGCATTCTTAGAATATTGCTTAAGTATGTTGGTTTACTTTGGGATTTACAGTATGGGATTCAGATTGAACTCTTGGAGTATGTACAAAGAAAGCAGCTAGATTTGCCTGTGAAAATTACTATAAAAACAATTGGTAGCTGATATAATATAGCACTTGGCTGAAAGTCATTGTTAGTTAGTAGACAGTAAAGAGAGTTTTGGGAGGTTTTGAGGCATGTATTGGCAATGAAACCTAGCTGTATATTGGCATGAGAATTGTGAACAATATATTAAAGAAAAGAAATAACCAGAATCACAACTTTCACTTGATTTCAGGCACAAGGGAACTGGAGTTTTATTTTGTGGTGGGCAATGGAGTGAAATAATTTAATGAGATAATCATCAATCAATTTACTTGAACCGGTGAGATTAAAATTCATGAACTGTGATAGTACTGTTTTAAATTTCATTTCATTTCATTTCATTTATTCACCATATGATACATTTTCATGTATATTGGTTTCGTCATTTTAAATTTTTATACATAATGTAAATAATTTGGATATTCAACTATAAATGTAAGGCATATAGAAATATACATAAGATTTGTACAATTTATCTGTAACTACTAATTTAATAGACACAGGTGTTTTACATAATTTGACTACTTTAAATAGTCTTCTACAGAGTAATAAATTGTCACAGAGGCTTGTATCATTATATAATAATATTTTATTGTTATATTTGACATAACCTATCTCTTTTAATTCTACTTCTTTGTTGTAATAACTGCGACTCCACTGACACTGTAATAACTACCCCAAAAATTGTCAGGAATCAGCCGTATCATTCCACACTTTCCCGGAACACCTCTACTCATTGCTTTTGTTCGTATTGTGTAGTATACCACCTTGTAAGGAGAAGTTAATATTCCATATATTGTTATTCTTCTTTCCTTCCATAACTCTTTAGTAGCACCTGCCCAGTGAAATGAGTTCAGAACTGATTTAGTTTTACAATGTTTTACCAAAGTTCAGTTCATTATGAACACCTAATACCTGGACACCACAGCGGGGCTTTAATGCAAAGATTTAACACAGCTCTATTTTATTTTTTTACAGTAAGCAAAAAGTATTATGCTTGACGATTCACAAGTTGTTTGACTTGTTATGAGTATGAATATTTAGCCAAGGAAGGTCAAAACTAGTTCTTAATATCCCATAAGTTAATGTCCCATAAGTTTGACCCAAATTATTAACCCAGTGACCTCACTGTACATAGTAACTGTGAACAATTTTCACAACTTGAGTTCACTGATTAAATCCTCATAACAGTAGTAGCCTTCACTGCTGTTTTTCATGGATCTATGTATATTTATTCATCTGGAACTTGTATTTTATTAATCATTGTCTTTATGATGTAGTTTATGATTGTTTGTAACTTCCATTGGGGTTATATTTAAAGTATTACTTGCCAGCAATTTTATTGAGAATTTTGATACTGGTATTATCAACAAATGTTACAAATATTGCTTGTGTGGCCTAGAAAGGTATGATTCCCACAAAGTGTATTTAGTTATCCTATTGGCTTTCCTTTTACCCAATATGGCAGATGAACAGTAACACTCTGGTCTCGCATTTGGGAGAACACAGATTCAAATACCCATCAGGGCATCCAAATTTGTGTTTTCCGTGATTTCCTAAAATCATTTGAAGCAAAAGGCCATGGCAAAAAAAAAAAAAAAAAAAAAAATCCCAAAGCAACATATGAGGATATATTTTTAATTCTGTCAGGGATATACTTTCAGCTTTATTATTTTTGTATATAAACATATTAGTCTTAGTATAAATATCATTGCTGAAGTATTCTTGTGAGGAACCGAAGAGTTTTATTCTGCAGATGAGTCTGTTTCAGATGTCAGAAGAGCACAGATATATTACATTAATAAGCTATAAAGCACTGGCTATATATTTGTAAATGAAAACACCATTTATTAGAAACTGGTTTTATTTATATATGCTCAGACACTTTCGCCCTTGTTGAATGGGGCATCATCAGTGATACTAACAGTTGAGATGGTTACATGGTGGTCAGAAATAGCTCCATTGGCACTTTTTAGTGACCAGAACCGTAGTTGTGGTTCCACATAACTGTAAGAATAACTATTGTTACCCTCTCTCGGAGGTAACTGTATCACTGTTTCAAAATCTATTGATTTACACTTTGGGGTTGATGAACAGTAAGTTCCTGCTGGCATACTTCTTGTTTACTTTTAATCTTCAAAAAATCACCTGGCATGAATTTTATTTGTATTACATAATTATTGTTTACCAGAGAATGAAATTAGTACTTATGTTCTGTACTGTATGATATTAAATTTTCCTTTGAGTTTATTGATAACAGTATTCACTTTGTTCTTTATACCAAATAAACTTTGCATATAGTGATCATTAAGACTAGTACAAATTTGTTTGTTTTTAAGTGTGATAGGGATCGAAATTTTTAATTTTAATATAAATTATATCATACAAAAGTATATAATTTACTGTATTATATCATCAGTATGGAAGTGTAAAGCATATTACCAGTTTTAGAAATGTCTTTTTGGTTATAATATAGAGACTAGTGCACTTTTTGCAAAGAAATTTTACTTATGTGAGACAAGCCACTTATAGCAAGGAGCATGAGAATGTGTTATTATCTGTCTGTTGTATAACTCTACATACTGTCAACATACCTGTATCTACTATTATTATCAACAGGGAAATTATTAATATTTTAGAGTAGAGACTACCTTATCATTGAATATTGGTACTCTTGTCAAATTTGTATGAGGAATTCATAACTTTTTTGTAAATCAGTATTTTTCTGTATTTTGTTTCCTTTTTTTTATTACTTCTGGCCTTTTGTCTCATTGATGTTGAGGTAGTCAGAGGTAAGAAAGCACTGGGGAGGAGGGGATGCAATGGAAGAAAAAGGAATTCATCCATAGCCTTTTGAAGGAAGCATCCCAGCATTTGATGACTGGTTTGGGGAAACCATGGAAAACCCAAATCTTGATGGCTGACTGGTGATTCGAAATCGATTCCTGAATGTGAGGCCATTGTTTTACCACTTACCCTGATTATACACCACATTTGGTCTTTTTTATTTTAAAATGCAGCTCGCTGATATAATTCCATAGGAAGGTGCATTATATAACAAATGTATCTTAGAATAAAGTTACAGTTTAACATATGTCTGGTACATAGCATTCTAATTAATGTTTGCAAATCAGTATATTGGTGTGAAGAAAGTAATATATTTTTTTGTAATGATGTTAGAGGTTTTACTGATTTTGTAATTTTCAGTGTATTCTGTGTCTATATATACCCATATCCCTGAACATTTGTGTATATTGTAGTGTAGCGAACTAATTTTTGTTTCTCTTTGCAGGGCAACAATTGGATTTCAACAAAACTTGTTAGCTCTGGTGTGGTGGAGGAGACAATTTGTGTTCAGATGGCTGTAAATACCGATTTAATTTGGTCTAATATAAACAGTCTCAGTACATCTCATGAGTGGAACAGTAGTAACATATCAGCTGTCAGGCCCCTGCAGCTGACTTGCGCTAAATGTCTGAATATTTATAATACACGAGATTTTCTAATAAGACATGTTTTCGGTCACAACTCTCTCATAAATATTCCAAAATACATTTGCCAACAATGTGGACTAATTTTCTTAGATTTGTCAACATTTGGTGCACATAGAGCTTATCATACCTGTGAAATAATTTTGACGCAACAGCCGTTATTTCATCCTGTGTGTCTTTTGTGCACAGATATGCCTATCTTGGAGTTCTCTGATAAAACACGTGTTTAAGCATGTCTGTATGCATTGCTCACGAGTATTTGAAGATTTGACAAGGCTCCATCTCCATCAGGACTCATGCAGATCTTCACAACTTCCTTCCTCATTTTTGCAAACAAGGTAAGATTTAGCCAAACTACTTTAATTTGAGGTTATGCTAATGCTTTGGAGATTGAGATTTTGGCTTCGATCTACTTTGTTTTAAATCAGTATACATTAAAACAAAACTGGGTGCTAATAACCTCGATGTTGACGCGCCCTAAAGCCCGATAAACAACATAAAACAAAACTATGTTTCAGTACAGACATAATAGTTGCAGGCTTTTGTATATGTAATTAAATTTCATGCTTAAGCCCTGCATCAGAAATTATCAACTCTTCATTAATGTAGTCAAGAATGAACTAAAAACTAAGTATCGTGGAATACTTCCTTTTCTGGTGCCAAGTTTCTGTGTAGTTTTTATTATCAAGTTAATTGTCAGTCTTGAGTAATGGTAAGATATGAGTTCTAGTTAATGATAAATGAGGTTACTATATAACAGGAAATAGTATGGCCAAAGTAATATTGTTAGGAAGAATGAAGTAAACTGAGAATCCTGGTTAAGTGGTTTCAATAATCTACAGAATACCAGATGCTAGTCTATACTGGGAGAAAATGTATCTTTATTGGTATGCAGATGTTTTAATTGTTGAAGCAATGGAGGTTTTCCTGGTGTAAGAACAGTGTGAAAAATTCTTTGCTCAACTAGGTGAATTAAGTTCAGTTTCTGTCAATGTTTCAACGTCAGTTTTTGATTTGATATTCCAGCAAAGTGTCAGTTTTCTAGAGTGGTTGCACTCATATACTCAAGGCATGCAGAATTTGCTTTTGGCTTCACAGTGATGTGTGCCAAGTTTTTTCCTCGTGTGTAGGTGGAGGTACGAGAGGCATAGTGAGGCATGTTGGGCAGCAGGGCTACAGGTGTGGTGGGCGTAGTGGAGGGTATCATGTGCTGGTTGGAGCGCAATCTTGAGTGGCCTTGATAGCTTTGTCTCCTTTCTATTAAGTACCGGTAATTAATAAATGGTTTCCATGTTGCCCAAAGCTGATACTCTATGTGCCTGGTTACAATATCTCCTTAACTTTGTAAATCAAGCTGCCTGAGTGTCCTTTTTATGTTGGTTAAACATTTGTGTTGACTTTAACTCAAAGCCATGAGTAATTTCTATTCCTTTCAATCTAGCGGTTTTGCCAAAAATGCTTGAGAAAATTGTAACAACAATTTTTTTTAAGCCTGTTGCTTCTTTTCCATCTACTAATCTTTGTTTCAAAAGACTCTGTTGATCATCTAGGCTTCCTATACCTATTTATGTAGAATAGACATCACAATTTGTCTAGCTCTACTGGAAGGTTTCATTCTTCATAGATGGTTTTGGCCCAAAGCACTAGTTCTGATGACACCAGTCTCCTCATCAGTATATGCACTTTAATTTTGGTCGGTGTGGGTTGCTTTCTTATACATCTTGTGTTTAGTGTGTCATCTGAATTCCTTCTGACCAAATTGCCTAAATGCGGGCAACCATTCTGTTCAGCTTTCATTATAAGTATGCTACTTTCATGTATTTGATTCAGGTGTTTAGGAAAATTGTATAATAAAACAGTGTAGCATTTTTTTCCCTGTGTGGCAGGTATTTGTATAATTTTTGTAATGACTGAACTAGTTTTACTAATTTTATAACTATGCTGCATCTATATCTACTTATATTAATTTTTTTTGCATACAGTACAGTAAATAAATTAATTTTAGTTTCTCTTCTTGCAGGGTAACAACTACAGTTCCAAAAAAATTATTAGATAAGCGTTGTGATCAGGAGGATACTGTTTCATTGGAGAAGATTGTTTCAGGGCAGATGGCTAAAAATACTGATTTAGTTCAATCTGAAATAAACTGTGTCGATATGTCTTATGAGAAGAACCACAGAACCACATCAGTTACAAGGCAACTGCAGCTGACATGTGCTAAATGTCTGCATGTCTGTATTACACGTGATTCATTAATAAGACATGTTTTTTATCATGACTCAAACATAAACATTCCAAAATTTATTTGCTCTCAGTGTGGCTTGGTTTTCTTGGACCTGTCAACCCTGTATGCCCATACGGCTCATTATAAAAGTGAAATTACTTTAAAGAAACAATCATCGTTTCAACTTGTCTGTGCTCTTTGTGCACAGATATTTTCATCATGGAATTCTCTAATCAAACATGTATTCAGACATATCACCGTGGTTCACTGCCCTTTGTATATCTGTATCCGTTGTTCTGAAGTATTTGAAGATTTGGCCATGCTTCAACTTCATCAGGACTCTAACAAATCTACACAACTTCCTTCCACCTTTCTTCAGAGGAGGTAAGATTTATCCAATAATAATACTTTTGAGATTGATGTTTTAGCATATAACTTCAATGCTTGACATTAGTGTTGGCGAAAATGAAACTATGTTCAAGCATAGCAGTACAGCTGGAAGATAGTAAATTTATGATTAATACCTGAATTGAACATTATCATTTCCTTTCTGGTATTGTACTCAAGTAAAAACAAATAATCAGTTAAATACTAAACAATATCTTTGTTGGTAATAAGTTTCAGTGTAGTCTTCTTTGCCAACTGTGGTTTCTCAGTCTTGCATAATGATATTTGAACATCACATGAAATATTATAGCCAAAATATGATTACTGATGCTTGAAATAAATTGATCATCTTAGTTGAGCAGTTTCAAGAAACCACAATCAAGCAACACGTTAAATGCTTCAGCTTCCCTATGGGCAACCTGATCAATTTGATGAGATGTTGGAAAATAACTCTCTGGCTTCATTATCAAGCAAAGTGTGGAGTTTATTGAATTGCTGCCCTGGTTGCTACGAATATCATGATCACATGTGCCACTTAGTGCAGAGATAGTGTGCTCAGAATCAGGGTGTGGTGAGTTATTAATTATGGTTGGAGGCATTGTAGATATTCAAAGGAATGGAACGTCTGCTATTTGAAATGCATTTGTGAACAGTTTTGACAATAAGTGTGTTTTGTAGTGCATTTAGTCGATAGCCCATATTAGAGGTTGACTATGTCTCTCATTTGATCACTCAGTAAAAGGAACTGGTTCTTTCGAATGGTTCACTAGTGCACTAGCTTATTTTAAATAAAGAGAATGGTGATTTCCACTTTGAGAGAAATATCTGTACTTTTTTTACATTTAGACTAATTACGCACATTAATGTCAGAGGCGATTAGTTTCATATATTTTTCTACTTATCTTGAAATATTTTTCCCCTCTTAAATATTTACGGATATTTTCGTGAAAAAAAAAATGCCATTTCAAAGCGTCAGTGAAATACTTTTTGGGTTGCCGAGAATTTTTGAGTGGATAGTTTGATAACAATAAAGCATGGTCAATTTTACATTAATTTATATGTAGGTACGAATCACAAAGTGCACTACCACTTTCACAAATCTTTTCACCTTAAATCGAATGGAAGTTACTGTTCATAGATAATACTTGGGGCTTTTTTCGTTCAGCAGCATATTTCCATTTTTTCTTCAAATTTGCCCAGATTTGAAGGACCATTTCACTCACGAATGACGCATCTTTAACGCAAAACAATGACAAAAATATCAAACAAGGCATCATGTCACAACTATGTTTAAATGTGTGGAGTGGTCATTTAATACATCAGAACTGTAATTTACACTAAAGATGTAAGAGAACATGTATAACATTACAACTTAATGGAAAGAGAGAGAAATGAAGTGGTAGTGTGAGAGCTCAAAATTATTAATGTTACTTAAAGTTGAATTTGTTAAGCGAGGCGCAGGTCGAGCTGCAGACCGCTCGCCGGATGTTTGCGACCGCGGAATTCGCTGACGCGAATCGGCAATTTCCGAACTTCGCTGACGCGAGTCCGAGGTTACGAGGACGGTCGGCACGCTTCGCGAGCTCTTTTTGCCCGAAAACATCATAGTATTCACATCGGCTCTCGCACGGTCGCCCCGCTGCCCAACTAACTTTGTCGTCTCCCTGGAAAGTTGCTATTAATTGGAAGCGAGGTGGACCCGCTCCTCGGCCATATTTGTGTAAC
>JARYHS010011766.1:0-11389 GCA_031002005.1 Vandiemenella viatica
AACAATTTTATCTCGCCACCAAACAAAACACTTAAAGTAATATCTGAAAGTCGATTCGATAGCCGGAAGCATCATACTTGTTAGTCACCGCTAAAACAGCTTATCAGATTCCCGAAGGTTATACGCGAGCAACGGTAACCCGACAAATTTACGAGATCTGCATTAGCAGTTGCACTCACTCAGCAAGGATGATGTGGCTTCGAGTAATTTATGAGCGTTAAGTTTTAAAGTGTATCATTTGCTAACATACAGCCCACATACTACACCACTTAATTATATGTATTATGTAAGGTTTCCTTTCTTAAGTCGGTCTAAGTGTGGTGGATGAGCGGTTAAGCTCTGACCTCTCATTCGGGAGGACACGGATCCGAATCCCCGTCCAGCCACCCAGATTTAGTTTCTCCATGGTTTCCCCCAAATCACTCCAAGTGAATGCCGGGATGTATCCTTTAAAGAGTCATGCCCAAATTCCTTCCCATTCGTTGCCTCCATTTCTTTTTCCATCTCTAATTACCTCGACGTCGACGACGCGTAAAGCAATAAAAAAATTCAAAATCTAAGTTCAGTGTCTGTAATTTATGATGTGTCGGTCAGTGGTAAATAATCCGATATTAAACGAAAATATTACTGACAAATATTCTTCTCGGGGTATACACAGCCTCTTCGGTAGCTGTCCTCCAGCCGCTGAGTACTTATATGAGCCAGGAATTCGAGGCATTTACGAGCCGACATATATCCCTAATTCACAGCGAGCACAACCTGATGTCCTAGACATCGCACTATTCAAGAACATCACTCATAGAGTCCAACTCAAATCTATGTCGGATCTATCGTCTGATCACAAGCCGGTGCTAATAAACCTCAGTAATCGTGGGTCCGCTACACTCATCACAGACATCAGACGCAGAACTACAATGGTAATTGATTACGACCAAACCATGTGATTGTGCATTCCGTGAAACAGAACCCGTAAGCGACTTTGAGAGGATAGGTCCATGTTCTCACTTTGTAATTGTAAAAACCCCTGAGCTAGCGGCATAATTTGCCAGAACTAGTTATTTTCGAATGATATATTGTTCATTCTGGCGCCCATGATTTTCTTTTTAACTGTAAAGTCACAGTATCATGATACCTTTGTCTGAGGTAGTCATAACTTGTATTTTTTTTATTGTTTCCATTTGTCATTATTTCTTGCATTTTGATTCTGAGATATATTTAAAAGAAAATATTCAGTTGTTTGCTTGCTCATGACGGCTAATTGTAACTCTGAGCGTTGCTTTTTACGATTTTGCCAATTTGTGTTAATGTTAACGGTAAATTCGCTCAGACTTATAATCGCCAGTGATAAGAAAATAAATGTCATATTGTGACAATTTTTCCTAAATTCCAACTGACGTCGAGATTCTTGCATAATTAGTAAATTTTCACTCCTTCATAAAAATTAAAATTAAAAATCCACAATTATTAATCATAAAGGTATGAAAGATAATTGTAACGTGGTTTGCCCACCAAGGCACCCACCACATAATGTCGCCCAACGCTGGTGCCAGATGAGACATTACTTCTTAATGTCTGCGAACTTGGTGGCACTAATTCAAATTAATACAATTTGGAGCCCAAATTCAGAAAGTTTCATGGAATGTTGCACATGGTTTTTGGCTGTTTTATCATTCTTGTAGTCAATAGATATTCATACAAGATTTTATTTTGATGTTTCACTTATATTTTAATGCATAAAGTTCATTTTGTTTCAGTGCATAAAATTTATTTTGTTTCAAAGCATTAAAAGGAAGTTCATTTGTGCACTACAATTGAGATGCAATACACTTTGTATTGTAACAATTTGTGATCATTTTTCAAATTTTTAAATGAGTAACGTCAGTGTTGATTTCTTAATGCATGGTAGCTGCTAAGAAAATTAAAGACACGCATGTTTTGCCCATGTGTTTGAAAGTAAGTCTGCTTTCATGGTGTTGTGTTGCATGATTCATCGTTGCTTTTCTCTTGCTGTATTTTGGAGGGGTATATGTATTTGTGTGTATTGAAATTCGCGGTATTTTGTTGCTAGTGAATTTAGATTTCGTCATTGCACAATTGCGGTGTAAATTCATTGTTTGTGTGTTCATATGAAGCTACGATCTCGTACGATAAAAGATTTCGATATGGAAGATCAGTCTGATAGGCAAAAATCTCCCGAAATCAAGAACGAGGTTCAGTTAACAGAATGCGGAATATTGGCTGCAGGGGAGGGGAACGTAAGTTCAGAAGTTCCGACCCACTCATATAGTTCGCAGTCTACTTTGTCGCCACAGGAAGAAAATATGGAAAATTTTTCGTTTCCTGTAGGTGAGACGACACAGAATACGCCCGCACATCCAGAACAGACGCAACAAATGACACAAATTCCTGTAGAATCGCCACCCCTCTCATCACATCAAATGTTCAACATGTTGATGACTGCAATAGAGCAATCAAGGCAGGAAAAAAGGCAGCAATTTCTGGAATTAAACAAGCATTTTGAAGCACTGTTTGATTCACAAAGGGAACAATTGAATACACTTTGATTCACAAAGGGAAGACTTTAATGAGGAATTTAATTCACCATTTGATTCCTGTATCAAGCATATTGATGCACGATTTAATTCCCAAGAGAAGTTGATGAACAATATGCTTAATAACTTAAGCGGGCCAGTTGATCCACAAAAGGAGGGATTAAAGAAAAATTCTGAATCACAAAAACACACAGAGGTACCAACTGCTGCGATTACCAATGAATGGATCGAAATTGCACAAGTAGAACAAACCCAGAATACAGACCAACAGCTGGTAAACTCTGAGGAATGCGAGCTTTCCAACATTACGTTTGTCGATGGCATGGTCGAAGCAGTTCCACAAATGCAAATTTGCAATCGGACACTGCTCGGAGACGTAGCAGTAACGCGGCAGATTACTGAGCATAGTGTCTGCAAAAGCGTTGGTACAGTGCAAAAATCACTGCAGAACGCAAGCGAGTCGGTTGTTAAAGTCACCACTCAACTCTTAGTCAGTGAAATTGTCAGTTTGTACGCAAAAATATCTGAACTCAAGAAACACAACAATTTCAGTTGTCTTGGATCCACAGTTAAGTGCAAACTGTCAGTAAAGCATAAGACATTTGTAGGGCAGGAGATGAAAGATGTACAGTACATGTCGTTCTTGAAAGTCAGACAAGAGTCGGCAAGTTTTCCAATCATCGGAGAAATGCGAAATCAGTCTCAGAATTCACAGCCTATCAACATCGCGTGGAAATTTTCTGTCCGTAACTTTGTGTGGAACACCATGCAATTTGTTCATTCCTTGCGGTCAGAAAAGACGCAATTGTCAGCTGGACCAGTTAGTAAGTGCGGTCGGTCGACTGACACTATACCTGTTCCAGGAATGTCATTAGCTGTCGGGCACAAACCGCCGAACGTCTGTAACCTTGTAAGCCCAAGGTTCTGCGTCCTTCGAAATCCTGTTGAAAGCGGTAAAGACGAATATTCGTGACGCAGAATTATTTTCCAGAGGAAGATCCATGGACGTCTCAAATTCGTCTTGTAGGCATTGTTCAACAAGTTGTGTAGCATGCCAAATACAATGACGAAAAGGCTGACTATGAATTGACCGATTTGGATCATTAAAAAAAATTAAAAAAAAAAAAAAATTAAATGTACGGTACACATTCTTTTAGGTTAGACGCCTTACCGAAATTAATCATGCTTGAAAAACGCCGATGCCAGTTCCGCTAGTCTAAACCGTCTGTTTTGCTGGAAAGATTAGATAAACGAAAAATTAAAATTCCAGTTACCAAAGTTGCACCTACAGTTAAAGCTACTTAGGATGTTTCCATAGTCGGAATTTGTAATGCTTATTTCGCTATTCCGAACTTTATTATTTTGTCCACGTGAAATATTAATAGTCACTTTTGACTTTCACGCTGTTAAGTGGACGTGATTTGATAAAAATCCTGGATTACTAAATGTTTTCCTGAGCCAAATAAATTGATACGCACTCGCGGAAAATGAAGCGCCATTAGCAAGAACAATTTCTTGTCTTCGCAATCACAATGAATCTGACAGCGATACAAATATTGTGATATGCTTTCTAAGATGTATTTTGTGACATAAACGAAAAGGGTTTTCAACATTTTGTGATGCATGAGTTCGATGTAACGTTTTACCTTAGGTAGTTGCATTATATCTTTTCTGAGCAGAAGTGTACAGCGAGCGTAATATCGCTTTGTCTGTGTTGACCGAAGATCGCAAGTTATCTCGTCAACGAAATTTACTTCTTGTTTTTTGTGTATCTGTAAAGGGTGGCTAACGTGCCATAGATAATGCCCTATAGAACACGAAACCTTGCCAGAAAGATTTAATTGTGTTGGTCATCACAGAAATTAGGAATCTTAAGTTGAACGATTACAGATATACAGGAGAGTTTCACAATACCTTGCTGTTATTTTGCTGACGATAGCGCGTGGTCAAAGTGCAATAAGTTAAAGGCGACTGCATTTGTAAAGGCTAAGGGGAAAACTTTATTTATGGGATATATTCAATAATTCAGCTAACTTTGCAAGTTAAGGTAATTATATTTGATGCTAACTTCAATTGAAAAGGAATTTTGTATATGATAAATGCACAGATGGTGAAGACGTGAACAATAAGATTATTGGTGATATCGAAGTTTTTCTGCTATATTCTGGCCTTATTCGGTGGCCAGAGTGATCTCGAAGAATTGTTACGTGTTGACGGACGGACAAACCGAGATCGGGCCTCATAACGCCCGGAACTTAAAGCCATTTCATACAAAGTAACGGTTTCGAAAGAGTGGAGACAGCTACCATCGAACAGCTGAGGTCATTAGCGCAGGTAGGCAGCTGAACTCAACCGGCAGGTTCCTAGAATTCTGGCAGGTAGCGCATACCCAAGAATGAATGGGAAAGAAAACAAAGTTTCACGCCTCGTTCTAGCGGTATTTCGCGTACCCTTACTGTAAATTGTATAGTATTCCGTAAATTAGATTAAAACTATTGTTGGACAGCATACATTTAGCTCAGGATTGTGTGCACTCAACGAAAATAATTTCAAGGTTTATATTGTTGCTTTATATAGATTCATAGTATTCTGCTAGCGTGAAATCTCAAAATTGCTTTGTATTGGCAAACGGAAAACATGAGATCGAACCGTTCTATGCACAAAGCTTACGACCTTTTTCATACAAGCTAAAGAAGCATAAGTGTATAAAAGGAAAATATTCGCTAACTGGGATGGATTTTCGGCTTAAAACGTGGAGTAGACGGACATGTTAAGAGGGTTATAATAACTCCTAAATGAAGAGAAAATTTTATTCTTTGAATGTCGAGATAATCTCGAGTCATCAATAGACCCATTGTGAAGGAATCGTAATGTTACTGAGGAATGATAGTTACGCTATTCATTATCATTCAATTTTATGTGCGGAATGGTTATATTTGGGTCCGCTTGTACGCCAAAGATGCTACAGCGACTTTGGTTGACGATGATGAAAGTTCACGTCAAACCGCATAATGTGTATAATGTCTCATATGGGAATGGTAAATTTTATAGAAATTCCATTACATATACCCATGAGCAAATACAGTTTCCTTTCGCCATGAAATTCGCAATCACTTCACAGACGGTATATTACAAGTTAGAGATGTCGACCAATGAAAGACTAATTAGGAGACCACCTAACATTCAACGAGTAAGGTTCATAATTTACGTAACAAACGAAAACATGTACTTACATCGTTCATTCCACACCACGTTGAATTATAAGTAAATGCCGCGTCATTAAAATCTAAGATTACAGTTAGTGCTATTTGACCATGAACACGGACACATCTTCTCTGAAATGCTTATTGAATTAACCGTCGGTCATGACGAAAATCACGTCACCGAATCCGACTAAACTATTCCGTTGTTTTGAGATTAAACCCGCGCAATGTAATGAGATATTTTCCACTCACCTCTAGCATCTATAGGGATGTTTGTTGAAGGCAGAATTATTTTTATGCACATGAGTAAAACATCACGCTAAATTGTAAATACAATGTATAGTTCAACCACTTTCTGCATAAGTGTTCTGACAATGTTTTGTTTTATTAATGTGTTTCATTTTATTAATTTAATGATAAGATTTGATACAAGTTATTTTCAAGATTATTATTTAAACTTGTATGTAAATAATTTCTTTTCATGTATATTTTAGTATTGTGTGTAATTTAACTTTGTATTTGGGAAGGCTACCTGAATTCACGTGCTTCTGTTTGTAAAGAATTGTAAGACGGCCAAAAGGACATATGCTCCCGTTATAAATTCACCTTACAAGGCAGGAATACCGATGGTTTTTGGAATCACATTTAAAATTTATGTGATTGTAAAAAAAAAAAAAAATGCTTCAGTTGTTGTTGAGTCACAATGGAGGTAGAATTAGGTAGTTAAAAATAAAATTATTGTACCATAATTTTATTTTCACCAACGGCCGGCCATATTGTAACGAGCCGCGCTGTCGCCACGTTACAAGGTGCATTTTTATTATATATGTAATAATATAAGAGTAATTTACATAAATCTTGGGCGACCACGTGAATAGATTTTTGTTGTAATTTTATAAAGTACGCAAGATTCCAAGTGAGGACTGTAATGAAATGGTGAACTTATACAGTGTATCGTAGCAAAGCGAATATTAAAGAGTTATTGAGCTATGTAGGCTAGAAGCTAATCTTGGTCTTTCCGGATCATGGCGACGGGACGTCGCGGATTTGGGTTTTTGCCGGACCACACACACTGCTCCCTGGGGATGGGTCACTCACCGAGCGGGAAAAGCCTGCCGTCCGAAACCCGAATGTTCTCTCGCCCCGGCGAACTTAGCCGAATATGTCCGACCTCTGTTGGATTCTTTGGCCAAATCACATATCGAGGATATCACGTGACATTAGGTGCCGACCTGAAGGTCCAATCAAAATGAGCGTATAACTCAAAATCCTGGGAATTTTTGTTGTATGTGAGCTTCGAGACTACAAATGGGCTGGAGCAAGAAGTTTCCTCGTGGACCGAAGAGCGAGGAGCTGACATTCTAACTTCGATCGCACCAGTCTGAGGTTGACTTGGAAAGTTGACTTCTTTCGCTAACTGCAGCTTGCCTTGCTGGAGCGAGCGTATCACCGCAACACAGCCGGTAATGCGATGATGCGCATTGCCAGACCAGAGATGCCTATAGCCGACTTGTGAGATAATCTCACATATCGTGGGTCCGCTACACTCATCACAGACATCAGACGCAGAACTACAATGGTAATTGATTACGACCAAAGCCATGTGATTGTGCATTCCGTGAAACAGAACCCGTAAGCGACTTTGAGAGGATAGGTCCATGTTCTCACTTTGTAATTGTAAAAACCCCTGAGCTAGCGGCATAATTTGCCAGAACTAGTTATTTTCGAATGATATATTGTTCATTCTGGCGCCCATGATTTTCTTTTTAACTGTAAAGTCACAGTATCATGATACCTTTGTCTGAGGTAGTCATAACTTGTATTTTTTATTGTTTCCATTTGTCATTATTTCTTGCATTTTGATTCTGAGATATATTTAAAAGTAAATATTCAATTGTTTGCTTGCTCATGACGGCTAATTGTAACTCTGAGCGTTGCTTTTTATGATTTTGCCAATTTGTGTTAATGTTAACGGTAAATTCGCTCAGACTTGTAATCGCCAGTGATAAGAAAATAAATGTCATATTGTGACAATTTTTCCTAAATTCCAACTGACGTCGAGATTCTTGCATAATTAGTAAATTTTCACTCCTTCATAAAAATTAAAATTAAAAATCCACAATTATTAATCATAAAGGTATGAAAGATAATTGTAACGTGGTTTGCCCACCAAGGCACCCACCACAGTATTAAACCAGTTGCCAAAAAGCACCAAGGAGACAGGTTGGAATCTTTTCTCAAGATTGGTCCATAACAAGATTAAGCCTACCGTCAACCTTTCAACACCAGAATTGATAGAAAAGGCCATCAGTCATTTTATCAACGTAGTTAAGGAGGCTGACAGAAGAGCATCAATTACCACCACACGCAACGATGAATTTCAACAGAGACTACCTGATATTCTTGAAGATATTAGGTATTTACGGAACCGCTATAGGCTACTTCTGGCAACGTTTCCGCGATCCAGCCGACCGCCGCACAGTGGGCCAGAATCTTGAAAACGTGGCCAAAAAGGAAAAAAAAAAGTTTCTGGATGGGAATTTTCGACTATCAGGTTGGCTACAGTAATGTTGTAACTACTGAATACCGATTGTTTGGACAATCAATTATTCATTTCCTCCTTTATATTTCATGTCAAAGTCGGCACTTCATCGCTAGCGGTGCATGCAGCCGACCAGGCTACAAAATAGTCTTGTCGTTAAAGATAAATATTTGTGTTCTGTGTGAGCGAAACGAATATTTTTAATATGTACTGTGTTCCTGGAAGTATTTACTAAATAAAATACATTTATGTAATTTTTAAATCATTAATTACACATATTTTTTTAATTAACTTAATACCGGAAAATTCGGTAGAAAATTTTAAAATGTGCTTAAAAAAATAGAGATAAGTTACGAATTCCACGATATTCCGCTTTCTTTTGCACCGAGGTCCGCAAGTATATACTATTACCTTAATAAATTAACCTTCAAATCCACCTACTAGTACCAACTCCGGCTTTGAACCACTTTTTAAGCGACGCTTGCAAAATGTATCCTTTTTTAAAAAAAATGAAATTATTAATGTTAAGTGTCAATTTTTTTCATTAATAATTATGAAAAAGTTCATTTTTTTGAAACACAAATATTCTACATACTTTGTGGAATTACTTTTTAACGCTTTCAAACACGTGTTAAGAAATAAGTATTAAATAAATTAATAATTATATGAACTGTCGGAGTATGCTCAAGAATCAACCAATAAGTTGATAAAGCAATATCGCATAGGCTTTTCACGAAAGTTTTCCGGACTTAAGAGTATCGAAAACGTGTTCAGGAGATTGTTAGCAACCACAGACTTCATCATTTCTTCTCTGCGCAAATCATCAAACAAACTGAAGAGTTTATCGTCAGAAGCCGTTGCTCTCTTAGTTCCTGTGCCGGAAGATTATGAAGATTCCGATGTAGATGATGAGGAAACAGTCTTTGAAGATGATGGCGATTCAGCTGAAGATGCAGAAGAAGAAGACAATGAAGATAAAAAAGAAGAAGGTAATGAAGATAAAAAAGAAGATGAAAACAATAACTTTTAATTATAGTCACAAACAATTTACTAAATGATTAACTGTAATTGAAATAAAATTCTTTTTTGTATTATTTTATACTATCTTCTATCCTCTATTTGGTACTTTTCTCGAGCTTTCCATTTTTTGAGCTTATATTTATAACAGCCTCTAAATATTGACTTTTACATAAATAAAAAGAACTTTACCAATTTCCGGCCGCCATCTTGGATCCACCATTTTGTTTGTTTTTTAATATTTGAAGTCACAATCTTCATCATCAATCTCGATAAATCCCAAAAAATTACTTTTAAATGAATCAAAGGACTTTTATCAATATTTGTCCGCCATATTGGATCCACCATTTTCTTTTTTTCACTTTTGATACCATATTCTTATTCATCAACTTCGATAATCTTTACGTACTAACTTTGGTACAAATTGAACAACTCTAGCAACCTCGATAATTCCACAAAAATTACTTTTATATGAATAAAATGACTTTTAGCAATATTTGTCCGCCATCTTGGATCCGCCATTTTCTATTTTCACTTTTTCATATTATATTCTTAATCAGCAACTTCGATAACCTTTACATACTAACTTTGGTACAAGTGAACAACATTTTATATTTTGGCCAGCTTTTTGCGATTCTGGCCCACTGTGCGCCGTAGATATCGCCATTACTCCCGCCAACTCACCGCCCGGCTGAAAGAAAGGAGCTCAGAAAGATGGGAGGAAAAAAGTGTCTCAACTAATGCTGGAAAATAGGGAGGCGTGGCAACTAATCCGTGCCCTTCGAGAACCACGCGAAGTCACTTCTCCTATAAATGGCCCTGCAGGTCCGTGCTTCTTCTCATGAGGACAAATCAAAGGACACAAGAAAGCCAAGAAATCAGGAGAAGGAAAAATTTATCCGTGACAGCGACACAAAGCAGTCAGAAGACAAAAACAAAGGGAACGTGGAACCAGGAAGAAGCTATACAGATAAGGTGAAAACAAACCAACAAAAAGAAAATTTGCAGAAGCACCGAGAAGAGAAAAGGAAGAGGCAGAGGAAATCAAAGACAAAAAGAAAACACCTTTATGGAGGATCTCAGTGAAATGGAAGACATCCTGGGAGCATGAGTTTTAAAAAGGCAATCTCCATCCTTATGACAACACTAAAAGAAATAAAAGAAGCCACAAGTGTCTGGGGCAAAATCATCGCAATAATCAAAGGATTGAGCGAAATGATAGATTAATGGCTAATAAGAAGGGAAACTACTTGATACCAATGTATATATTTTCAACGCAAATGGTTTAAAAGTAAGAAACAAGAAATCATTGACTTTTTAAAACGGAAGAAAGTGGACATGATGCTTATAACGGAAACACATCTAAAACCACAGACAATTTCCGAATACCAAACATGAAAATTTACAGAAAGGACAGAGAGAGACAAAGGGGAGGGGGCACGGCAATCCTGATAAAATCAACCCTCACGCACCAACCAAAAACTTTGCCGGAACTTGAGAACATGGAAGCCAGTGCAGTGAGCATCAATGCAATAGATGGAGAAGTAACATTTATCGCCGCATACGTGAGCCCTCGGAAACAACTAACAGAGAATGACTTAAATAGTGCCATGTCAATATCTGAGAGGGTCATACTGGGTGGCGATCTAAATGCTAAACATCCGGCTTGGAATAGTAGAGTCACAAACGGAAAGGGTCAAAGATTAATAGAAATATCTGAAAGACTAAATTAACAGTTATGGGCCACGAGGAACCGACTTACATTCCTACCTCCGCAAGACAACAACCAGATGTGCTGGATATAGTGATAGCAAAGAATATAAGACGAACTATAAATCTGGAAACCATAAATGACCTATCATCGGACCACAATCCAGTTTTGCTACAAATCAGAAGTGGGCAAGCAGTCAAGAAAACCCGAAAATCCTTAAACAGACGGACTGGGATAGATTCACTAATTTAATTCAACAAAATATCTGTCCCACCATGGAATTAAAATAATAAGCTGCAGATAGATAAAGCAATAAATACTCTAACAAAACTATTAAAGAAGCAGAAAAACATGCCTCAGTCGT
>JARYHS010011769.1:0-27682 GCA_031002005.1 Vandiemenella viatica
GTAATATCTGTGGCCGGCTCCGTCAGTAAATGTGTTGTTGTCTTTGTATAGTAGTGAGTCTTTGACCTCCGTCAGGTGAAGGTCTGACGCGGGAATATTTTTCGGTCGAATAGTTGAAATTGTGCAAACTTCGGTGATGTGGATGATGGAGACTGGTATTATGTGGAACTCACTGTTTTAAAGGGAATGCTGTGTTTTCAAGTGACTGTATAGCGTTAAGAGGACGATAGTGAATGTGGGAGACTGTTTTGTAAATCAACCTCTCTTATCCCACGAATCTGTGGTTTTCGAAAAAGAAGTCCGATTCCTTGTTAATATATCATTTGGTGGTGGTACTTTCTGTCGGTGTAGTGGCAGAAGTTAATGAACTAGAATAAAGTTTCTTGAGTAGATGTTCACCTTAAACTGTGTGACTCTTTCATTTAACTACCCCGATGGAGAACAGTACCTTAACCTGGCGACCGCGGCTTAAAGAACCTTTTATCTAATTAACAATTGTTTGTGTTTAAATAAGTGACTTTTAATTAAAATCATCAACACGCCACTAGGCTTTCACTAGTCTATTCTCACTTCTAATGACCTCGACTTCGACGAGGTGTACAGTCATAAGCAAATAAAAAAAAATAAAAAAAAGTTGATAATATTACCAAAGATGTGCTAAAGCTAGTGGGATATGACATTTTAACTTACGTAATAATATTATTTAGATTGAGTTTGGAGACTTGCTGCTTCCCAGGGGACTGGTACCTAGTTGTACTGGTCCAGAAAGGAGGTGAGACAAGCAGTTGAAAAATACAGGACAATTAATCTGACATCAGTGGTGGGAAAATTGATAGAAAGATTGGTAAGCAACCACAGCAGGAATATCTGTGAGCAACGGAACTGGTTTGTAAAACAGCAACATGGATTTAGTAAGGGATACTTGTATGAATTACAGTTAAGGATCAGGGTTGGGAGTCATTGGAATAGGAGAAAAGATTTAAAAAAAATACGTGTTCAATCTTTGCTAGAGAAAAAAAAATTAATGTTTTTGTCAGCGATATACTGTAGAGTCCCGCTAATCTGAACTAATTGGGACAGGGGCCTTGTTTGGATTAGCTGAAATTATAATGACCAGTTTCTAGAATGAAGTATACCAAGATTATAAGTAGGTATACCGTAGTTAAAATTGGGAACAAGTGGGGGCTCAATGGCTCACTCTCAGTTCCTCCCTTTGTTGTTGAGACGTTTATAATAATATTTAATTAAATTGCAATGGAGCTCACGCTCCGGTGGCAATTTCCCTACACACCCATCTTCTCATTTTCCTGCAAATTTCCTATAAATTCTTTCAACATTTTTGGTAAATTATTCATCATTTCTCTTGGTAACTTATCGCAATCCTTGACACCCTTACCCAAAAAAGGGAATCTTCCTACACCCTTGTGCCTGAAATCGAGTGCCAGCTTATGGTCATGGTCATATCTTCCCTTCCATGCATTGCTTTTAATTCTTACACGAATATCTTTCCATGCCTCATCACCAATATACGACTTGTAAACTCCCATGATCCTCTTCGCCCTCCTCCTGTCTTCCAGTGAATCCCATTCCAGCTCTTTATCATATCTGTTACTGATTGTATTCTGTGTTAATTTCCAGAAAAAAATCTAGCAGCCCTTTTTTGCACCTTCTCCAAGTGTGGGGGGTGGGGGGTGTATTTGATATGCAAAATGTGGGTCCCATACTACACTACCATATTCAAGCAATGGTCTGACCAAAGTTTTGTAACCAAATTCCTTTACTTCTCTCGTACATCCCCTCATCACTTTCTCCAACAAGTGCAGAATTTTGAAACCTTTTCCTACTACCTGACCAATGTGTCCTGCCCAGTTAAGCTTGTCATCAAAATGTAATGCCAAGATATTTATATTTCAAGTCTTAAACAAGCAATTCTTTCCCCACCTTATAATTGTAATCAACCTTCAGTTTTTTATTTGTGTATCTAATCAGCTGATTCTTCTTTGCATTTATCTTCATCCCATGTTTACCAACCCAACTAGATATCCTGTCCAGATCACCCTGCAGCTATTTACAGTCCTCTACCGTTTTGAACCTTTTATATAGTATTATATCATCTGCAAACAATCTAATTTCTGATAGTAAACAATCAACACAGTTATTCATTAGAATAATGAATAGCAATGGTCCCAATCCGCACTCCCATTTTTACTTCCACTTCTTTTGATGCTACATATCCTACCCTAACTTTATGTTTTCTACCTTTTAAAATTCTTCTACCCAGTAAATTACTTTCTCATCCACTCCAATACTTTTTACCTTATTTACTACCATTTTATGGCTCACTCTGTCAAAAGCGTTTGAAAGATCTAGTACTACACTATCAATTTAGCCTCCTTGGCCACTTCATCTGAAATATCTTGCATATAACCCACAAACTGAGATTCGCATTAATATCCTTGCCTAAACTATCTTGAACTGTTCGAAGTCAGGACACTGTCAGCCGGCTCGCAAACTGCTCAGTTAAATAACTTAGTAGCTATCGATCGCTGGCACGCTTGACAGCTGTATTGTACGTACTGTATTCGGGTGTAGTGGTGTATTGTCATGAGTAAAAGAAAACATACAACGTGGATGCTTTGAAGCGGCTAGACAATGGTGAGAATTTATCTAAACTGGCGACGGAACTGGGTGTTGGTAAGGCAACCATATGTGATTGGAAGAAGAACCGAGGGAAGCTTGAACAGTCCTGTGGAACTTCTTCAGGAAAGGAGATCTGGTGCTACACAGTGACGCGGCAGAAGCCCTTGATCTCGCGCTACGCTATTTGGAGCAACAGGCCACTGCTACACCTGCTGATTTAATATTTATGAGACGATGGCTCAACTTCGCGTCGTATAACAGACTTTCTTCATTACGTCAAAAAACAATGACTGAGTTTTTGACTTCTACAAAATAGGAATGAAATGGGCGCTCGAAAGCATTGTAACTGTTATCGTAAGTTTGACAGTTTTTCTTTCATCGTTATGCACTGTTTCAACTTAATGTTTTCTTGATAATTTTTCTAATACGTGTGTACTGTACCGCGTAAATTAAAATTGTGTGTATATACAGCCATTAACCGCTCAATTAAATACAGTATGAACTGTATTTTCATGAACTGTGTTTTAATTCTTTTACCATTTTTCATACTAGACTAATTTTTTGCCATGTTCGGATTAACCAAACGTTCGGATTAGTGGGACTCCAGTGTATTGTGGATTTGTGCAGTGGCCTACATAAGCAGTGTCCACTGGGTAATGTGTCATACTTAAACCGTGGTAAACTATTCATATATATAGGTGTTCGTGGTAACCAATAGCAGTGTATCTGCGATTTTGTTAGCAATAAGAATGCAAATATTGAAAAGTCTCATAGATGGAATATACTGTGTGAAAACGATTTCAAGAGATTCGCTAACGACAAAATAATTTGAAGGTACTGTAGATGACCAGTAAGTTGGTTCGAAAGTGGAACATAGGCTTGGTACGTCTCGTTGAATGGAAATCGTAGTTGAGGTACTATACAAGAAAATTTTGTTGTAACGGAGGTCATTTTTGTGGATGCCGATATGGATGAGGATGTTTAGTGCATGACATCCGCTGATGTTTTGCGAAAGCAGATGCGGAAGTGGAAATTATTTAGATTTTAATATTTTACCAAAAATAAATGTAAAATCACGAAAAATTCTACATTTTTCATAAGTAAAGTCTACTTCCATATAATACTGCCTTATTGTCTTATTTTTTTGCCTCATCTTTCAACAACAAAAACTGGTATGTTTTCACAAGTGAATGGATGACCCTGAGGAGGAAATTCAGTTGCAGACAGCCAAGATAAATTCAGCACCGCGTGTTAGGGGTAGCTTAAAAGAATCCTGAACATTGAAAGTTCTAGTAGTTAACTGCAGAAGTGTTTGTAATAAACAGCCTGAACTCGAAAACGTTATTCGTGGTACAGACGCTGATATCGTAATAGGCACAGAAAGTTGGTTAAAACCGGATATAAGTTCCGCCGAAATTTTTAATAGTAACATGAACATTTTCCGTAAGGATAGGTTGCATTCCCAAGGAGGTGGTGTATTTATAGCTGTTAGTAAGTACCTCCCATGTAGCGAAATAGATGTCCATACTGTCTGCGAAATCATATGGATCAAGCTCAACGTAGCTAGGACAAAACTTGTGATTGGCTCGTTCTATCGTCCACCCGATGCAAGCGTAAATATTGCCGAAGCCTTGAGAAATAATGTAAATAATATAGCACGGCAATTTCCGGACCATACAATAATGCTAGGAGGTGACTTTAACTTGCCAGATATCGACTGGACTAATTATGTTCACGTTACTGGGGGCACGGATAAAGCAGCTTGCGAAATCATTCTAGACCTCTTCTCAGATCACCATCTTGAACAGCTCGTAACTGAACCAACGCGATGCCTCAACGGTAACGAAAATATTTTAGATATAGTTGTTACAAATAGGCCCGAACTATTCACGGATATTTCTACCACCGCAGGAATAAGTGATCACAAAGCTGTAATTGCTACAGTAAAACTAATAACCACGCGCAGAAAGAGAAAAGAGAGGATCGTTTACAGATTCGAAAAGGCTTCAAAATAGTGTTTTAGAGCGTATTTGGGGCATAATTACCACACCTTCTTAGTAGCATGAGGCACCGTTGGAGAGAGGTGGCATCGATTCCTACATATACTCGGGGAAGGTATGAACTTGCATATACCGAAACGGACAATCAGGGAAGAGAACGATCCCCCATGGTACACACGGGAGGTTAAAAGGTTACTCAAGAAGCAAAGGAAGATACATGCACGATCAAAAAGGACGATGCATCGGACTGATTTAGATAAGTTAGAGGAGATAAGGGGACGTGTTAAGAATGCGATGCGTGAGGCCTTTAATAACTTACGTGAAAATTCTCTCTCTAAGAGCCTCACTGAAAACCATAAGAAATTTTGGTAGTATGTAAAGAAAGTTAGTTGTAGTGGGCACAATAAGCCAGTTCTAATAAAAGACGGACGGGAAGTTGAAGACAGCCGCGACAAGGCTACCGTATTTAACACCGAATTCAAAAATTCATTCACGCGAGAAAACATGGAAAACATCCCCATTTTACCACATCGTGTGGAATTAGAGATGGATCCGATAGAAATTGATAGTGTAGGAATTGTAAAGCAATTAAAACTCCTGAAGTGGGGTAAAGCGCCGGGTCCCGATGGTATACCGGTAAGAGTATTTTCTGAATACGCGGAGGATATTGAACCATTTCTGCCAGATATATTCCGTAAATCACTAGAAGAGAGTAAAGTACCTTCTAGCTGGAAAATAGCCCAGGTAATTCCCGTTTTTAAGAAAGGAGATCGGAGTGATCCTAGGAATTATCGACCCATATCTCTAACATCGGTCTGCAGCAGAATTCGGGAACATGTCATATGCTCGAACATAATGAAGTTTCTAGATGAGAACGAGTTACTTACACCATGTCAACACGGATTTCGGAAGAAGAGATCGTGTAAAACACAATTGGCCCTATTTTCCCACGACATCGATGCAGGTTCGCAAGTTGATGCAGTTTTTTTTGGATTTTCAGAAAGCTTTTGATTCTGTGCCACACAACCGACTTTTAGCGAAGATTCGAGCTTACGGTATTTCGGCTCAGATTTGCGAGTGGATACCTGATTTTCTAACTGGTCGATCACAGTATGTCGTTGTTGACGATCAATGTTACTTCGGGCGTTCCTCAAGGTAGTGTAATAGGTTCACTTCTTTTCTTAATATTTATAAACGATCTAGGTGACAACGTCAAATGCTGGTTGCGATTGTTTGCCGACGAAGCGGTTATCTATAGGGAAATAAGGTGCTCCGACGATTGCTTAGAAATTCAGCGTGATTTGGATGCTATTTTCGATTGGTGCCGTAAATGGCAGCTTACACTTAATTGCAAAAAGTGCAAGGCAATGCGGATAAGTAACAAGAAGAATCAGTTTGTTCACGAGTACAAAATAAGCAATTCAGCTGTTGACACGGTTGATTCCGTGAAGTATCTGGGGGTGATAGTACAAAGCAACATGAAATGGGACATGCACATAACTTCCGTCGTAGGCAAGGCTAATTCTAAATTACGATTCATAGGTCGTATTTTGAGGAATTGTAATGCTCAAACAAAGGAGACAGCGTATAAAAAACTAGTGCGTCCGCATCTGGATTACTGTTGTGGGGTTTGGGATCCATATCGCAAGGTTCTGATTGACTCAGTTGAGAGGGTGCAGAGGAGAGCCGCTAGATTCGTGACTTGTTGTTACAGCCCTTATGAAAGCGTCACAGAATTGATACATAAATTGGGCTGGGATAGTTTGGAAGACAGACGACGTAGCTTGCGTTCGAATTTATTGGAGAATATGCGAAAAAAAATTAAATTTTGAGTGCAATGAAATGCTTCTTCCGCCAACCTATTTAGGTCGCAATGACCGGAGGGATAAGATTAGAGAAATAAGATGCCCTACTGATACTTATATGTATTCCTTCTTTCCTCGCACTATTCGGGATTGGAATGGGCGGGTTTAGGATTGGTGCTTAGCACCCTCTGCCACCTACAATGTTTGTGATTTGCAGAGTATGAATGTAGATGTAGAATTAAATTATTCGTATAACTACACAAGCACATAGAAAATAATCTTTGTTTTATGAAATTTGTGGAGTTCGCGGCTCCACTAATTCAATCAAGCACAAGGTCACACCACCGAAATTCTCCGTTTCTGCCACCCACTTTTCGAACGCTTCTAACCGATGAATTGGCCAAGGACCCCGAACTGATTACGTGACTGCTAAGAAGCTTACCCCGAGCCCCAAAATCCTAACGCCGGCCCTGGTATGACCTAACAAATGATCCGATTGTCCGATAAACTTGATTGGCCGTTAAAGGCGTTTGAGGACTACACATACGACGGGGACTCTCAGACAACCAACGCGGGTTCTGGCCGTCCAACAAAATATGGCGTTGGATTATTGTTGGAGGAAACATTCTGCGATTGTGCGCTAAGGACAATAGTGGGCGGCTAGAAAGTATGAGTGGAAGGCATTGCTTGGAACGTTTTTGAACCCCTTCAAGTAGCATGAATGCGTGTGCGCGTCCTACGGTACTTTTGCACTGATGTCTTATAAATTGGGCCATGAATAGGCTGCTTTACTTCACATGCAAGTTCAAACTTGTAAATTCCTCCCTCAGGTAATACGAGGGTTATTATTTATATTTCTGGCCTAATAATGAAAAAACAAATATTTATGATCGAAATTGGTTTTATTGTTTCTCAAAATATTCTCCGTCAAGATCAACACACTTTTGCATGCGTTTGAACCAATTTTTGAAGCACTTTTTACATTCCGATGGAACATGCGTCTTGAATGCATCAACCGCTCCTTCAGGTGTCAAAAATCGTTGACTACGTAATTTGTTTTTGATATCCAGGGGGCTCTTTCATTACAATGGAGTATAATTACTGGCAACACCGCGCACTTAAACAAAGAAAGCATCGCTCTGTAGCTCCAACAAACACAGGAAATCGTTGCGCTTGCCGCAGTGTTGCCAATTTGGCGACTTTGTCGCTAGAAGTGACGACTTTTGCTTAAGTCTTAGCGACCATAAAAGTTTTGACGACAAAAATGGTTTAGCGACTTATCTGGCGACTTTTGGAGTAGAAGTGAAAACAGTTCTAGAGCCAATAATTGATACATTTTTTGTCAACTCGACACAGAATTATACAGTGCCAAGAGATAAATATGGAAAACGACAAACGCGCTTGGGCACCAAATTCAAACTTTATTTAATTAAAGTTCCATTCGAGTTTGCTCTAACTTTAGCTATTTCAATAAATATTCAAATAAAAACATCCAATTTTCTTTTAAATCTAAGTTTTACATTTATTTGTTAAAAAACACTAGCTTTAATTGAATGTTAAACTTTTTTGAGTGAATTCGGAAATCTTCTAATTTAAGATTTAGCTAAAACAATCAACTTTTTAAAAATAAAATTTGAATGTAAAAATCTTCATGTTGAATTTGAAAAAAAATATGTGCGACTTGCGCGCCAAATTTAAGGTACACAAACAGAATACATGTATACATGGTATACTAATCTAATCTCAGCCAAGGTTACTAGGATTTTAGTAACCTTGATCTCAGCACCTGCTTAGCATTTAGGGCATTTAGTAAACCTGAACGCGACCATTGGCTCTGTAGTAACAATTCAGAATTCACTGACTATTGAACAACGTACCTTATTATCGTCGATAACTCATCGAACTATACTTGAAATTTTCAATTTTTCAACTTAATTTTTTTTTCGAGTTGACAAAAAACATATGTAATATTAACTAATAATGAAATTTATTTCTGTCCGACTACGTCTTATTTTTCGAAGTGTTAACTTGTAATTGAATTATTTCTACCAGTATTAACAAGAGAGTAATGTGGTCACGGAATCCCCGAACTTTTATACACTGAACAATCGGCTACTGGTGGAATTAATTTTTAGCAACTTTCTAGCGACTTTTGATCTTGAGTCTAGCGACTCGAATTTCTAGGAGTTGGCAACACTGACTGGCCGTCTGTCACTGCTGTTTGGTTTGTTAGGAGCGGCGGTGTATATAAAGTAAGTTATCTTGTATAAAGCGAGGAAGTTTTAAAATTAAAGGATAAATATCTAAAATTGCTAAAATCGTGGTAATTAGACAGTTAAATTGTAAATCCTCGAAATTATTTAAAGAAAAATGTTATATTTTCCTTCGAAAACCTAGCGTACTATTACTATTTTTACTACTCCGAGATTTACTAAAAGTGAAAAAAATTGAGCTTTAATCGTAAACTGAACAAACATTGGAGCCTTTTATAACATTTTTATTCATACGCTACAGAGCGGCGCTAAAAATCTAAAATTTACACGTGGAGATGGTCTCCGATACATACAATGTCATATTTACGTATGTCTTGGGCGGTTAGTATAATATTTCACTTGTTAAGTACTTCATGTAAAGACAGCAGATATCGCAAAGACATGTTCTTATATTACCTGACGCGTTTTTCTTTTAATTACGTTGTTTTTATATTTTATTTATTGTTCTATTTTTATGAAGGAATTAAATGTAGAATTGCTTCTCTGACTATACAGTATCCCCCAGGGTCTCATGACTTGTGGGACCCGGATTCTAGGTTTGCACCGATGTGACTCCATCTGGGTATGGAATTGCTTCTGCTTGGACCAAGCCACTTCTGTTAACTTTCTCCTCGATATACCTTGGTCCTGCAAATATCAAGGTTGCGAAGGCATTTAAAAACAGCCTATTGTAACGTTTCAATAACAAATGATTGGGTAGCTTTCAATTTTTTAAAAATTTTATAGCGGAATCTTATGGTCGCTCCATAGTTACACTGGAGGAAATTATAAAATCAACATGTATACAGGAATGGTAGAATTTTAGGAAGCTTTGAAGATATATCCAGGGGCATACCCAGAAGAAATGATAACAAATGGAAATAGATCAGGGGTTTATCACCTTTAGATACAGTTGTCAGTGAGAAATGCACCCACCTTGAGTAACTTGGATCCTTGGCGACATTGAATCAATAAGTGTTCGGATATCTTCTTTGGGTATGTCTCTCTACGCCTATATGTCTTTTGCAGTCAGTTGTTGCACAGTTCGTGCTGGGTGACCATGTATATGGTCTAAAGTGTGTGTTGTCCTGGAAGCCCAGACATGCTCTTTTGAGAACAAATCTGGGGACCGTGCTGTCAAAATTGTGATAATAAACTCTAGCAAGGCTTGTGTTGTAATGGACACAGTATGAGGGAATTATCTTATTGCAAGACGCGATTTGGATGGTGAACATGTAGGGCAACACAATAAGATGCAGCACCACATCCACATAGTGGTGGGCTGTCATTGTGCCTTCAACAGCCAACTCAGTCATGCTGTTGAAACTGATTGCCGCCAAAACATGACACCAATGGCTGCATTGTGTGACGTTCTGAAATCATATCAGGTAAGCCGTTTCTCTGCAATGCCTTCGAACATGTAGTCTATTATAATGTGAAACAAGTCTGAATACTGACATTGCACTACGGCTAATTCTTCTGGAGATTTAACGTTATGAAGCACCCTTTTAAAACACGCCAATTCTCCTACTTCTCTCACAGTTAGACACTTGGGTGTAAACGGTTGTCACTCTTCGCCTTGGCATACTTGCCCAACAAAAACTTGTGGACAGCAACGTATGATGTTACACCACACTGTTCGCCACTTTACGCCAAGAAACCACACGTAGCAATTTACATAAAAAATTTACCCGTAATTCTCATAGTATTACATTTAAAACATTAAATTTTTAATCATTTAATACTCTTCATATGGGGATACTTGGGATCAAAATTCATTCATTTTTCACAACACCTAACTTATAAAGGAGACCTACAGATTAACGTGGAACTGGAACCACGGAGCGTCCTAGAATCTTCGCATTAACAAATGAAAGCTTTGCCAGAGGAAAAAGTCAATTTTAAGGCCCGCAAAAATTACAGTTGATACCGTGATTTAAACCGGGGCCTTCAGTACTAAAATCACACGCAGTAACCATTTGAGTCACCAGACCGAACTTAGGTGTAATGAAAATTAAGTTTTCAAACATGATAAAATGAACATAGTCTTTTTCTATACCATCTATTTTTGCTATCCAAAACACGCATCTACTTTTATGTGTTTTAATATATGTCGGACCTGAGTTTGGGTCTAGCTGCTAGAGGGCGCCACAGATGCAGCGGGCAGCGCCACAGACGCAGCGAGCAGCGCCACAGCGACATCTACGAGGGGCTACTTAAAGGCGGCGCACAGCACACGGAGGCCTCTTCCTGCTTGACCACCGAGGCGACATCACTCCGTTATCTGTCACTGTGTATTGCGAGACTGAGTCTAATAAACCAGATCCTTGTACCCGCTGTGTTCTCGTAGTTACTCTCCACTGTCCGAGGGATATCCACAGCCTACCTTCGCTGACGAGCCATCTGCCTCTAACTGGGTACTCCATTCAACCCGCCCGATTCCTGATCTTTACCGGATGGATCCGACATCAGAAGTGGGATAGCCCGCGGACTGGAGAGAGCTGCGGAATGGCACAGCCCAGTGCAGCATCATTTCGAGCCTTGTGGGATGCCAAGCAGCTAAACCCGACGGAAGTAATCGCGGTGATAAAGCCGCCCACATCTGGCAGCGAACTACCATACTCGCGTAAGCAAATGACTGCTTCAAGGGCTGCAATCCGCCACCCACTCCAGAGATCAGCAGTCTTCGCGGGTATCACGTAGACGCATTTCAAGGAGTTCTTCCCCCCCAAGATACGACCAAGTGAAAAGCGCCACCACAACGCTGAACACTAGTCAGCAAAGGCAACCGAGCACCGACGAGGAACACGCAGCCTAAACATTGAGACCACGCTCGCAGGATTTCGCCGATGATAAAATAGCCTTGGCTAATATTGTGGCCAACCTAACCCAATCGCAACAGACAGCATACAACAGGAAAACTACGAGAGACTTGCCGATTCGAGTACTACAAGCAACCACATGCCGGAAGAGGAAGCTGACTTCGGACACGCGCAACAGTAGCCGCATAGTACTGTTCTGAATGCCACCGGATGCCTACTACCGTAATGGAAGTGTTGGGGAAGACAGCTTCACCGATCGACGAAAGGCCGAGAATTCTCAAACCCGAGCAGAGCAGCATAACCAGAGCCAATGGACAGCCAAGCAGCCAGCTACTTTCGCGGACGCAGCGGTCATCGGACAGCACAGTGCCCATGATAGCGGGCACTTGATGGAGGGCCAACGTAGCTGCTGCCCCCGTCACCGCCTACAAACGTGTCAACAGGTCCACCAGGAACTGCGAGGTGTAAGGCTGAGCAACAACGGTGAGTCTCTTCCATTTTACTATGGCCTCGGATTTGAACGCCCCCCCCCCCCCTCCTTGCCAAAAAGTAGTGACATCAAATTGGCTGGAAAATGGATACTCCTGACCTTGGTGTCGCTGTGTTTGGATGCGACACGTGCTAACTGCCAGATCTCGAGCCAGGCAAAGATGTTATGATCGTAGACACGTTTTTCAATGCGCTTTCTAACCACAAGCTAGTAAACATGATATTAGCAGGGCAAGAAATCTTTTAACAAGGAATCGACGCTAGGTCAACTAGTCACCTTTAGCAGAAGCCGATAAGCGCTTGGACGTAGCAAATTGTGGGAATCCGACCAATCTAACCACCACCAAAATAATCAGATGTCCCACCCTAATATTGCCCACCCTCGCTAAATTGCTTGCGTTCTACACTCTTCACGGATAATGGACGAGGCGTTATCATGGGCGTATCGCACAAGCGATTTGTAGACCCATGGCGCATAGTCATTTCGGCCCCATAAAATGGCACTAAGCAACAAAATAGACCGCAAGGCAGAAAGTATCAGAACTATTAAACGCAAACATAACGGCGTGAACTTCGCTTTACGTTAAGGCCCGTATTACCGGTCCAAAACCATCTGTTCCGACAGCACATTACTAGACAATAGTCAGTTCAATGACAATACCATCACAGATGAATTCCTATTGCCTTCTAATTGAAGACCATATAGCAAAGAGTTAACTTGTTTTTTTTTTTTATATTCTAAGTGACTACCATCAAAAACCTGTAACAGAGCACTAACAAAAAAAAAAAAAAAAAAAAAAAAAAATAATCCGACTGCAGCCGCAGTTTTCAAAGGATGGACGTAAACGCTTTAGGCCCAGAGTAGCGTATACGATAGCAATAGCAAATATTGACGACTTTTTCATCCAACCCTGACATGATTCGAAGGTCTAAAAGACGGGCTAAAAATCGAAACCGCCGCTAGTTTCTTTAATACAGCCAGATACACATCTCTTAAAAGCCATATTGAATGCTTAGGATTTGTCACAACAGATCGAATCGTTTGACCCAACCTAAACAGAATACCCGAGCGCACATATCAACTTCCTCCTCCACCATATGGATCACGCAACTGCGATAGTTTATAGCGCTTTAAATTTCGACAATTCATACCCCAGTTTACCAAGTTATGGCCACACTCGCAGGAAGAAACACGAATACGCTAGACTAGCAAAAGGACAAGGAAATCCGTAAACAGGGCAAGCATACCTGCAGGCCTTCGATTTGAACTTACAGCACCAGGAAGGAAAACGGATGGCACGTGTTGACCTCCGTACCCGGAACAGCCGCGCCGCTACTAACAAACAACTACCGCTGCATGCCACGGAAAACCAACTTTGTTAGACAATTGGCTACCCGCAGGGTATAACACCCGGAAGTCTAAAAGTTCAAAGCCGATATGCGTCCGAAAATCTCGACAGCAGGCACGTTCCAAAAGATGCAAAATTCGTATTTCTCAACTATTCAAAAAAAAAATCGCAATTAAATCAAAAACCAAACAGCAAGGGTCATTATCTTCTCTACCCACCCAGCCGCACAATTAGTTTCCTCACCTTTCATCTCTGCACTCCACATATCCGGCACAAAGGTAACACACAGCAATATAACGCATGCATTACTAGTGAGTCTTCACCATCGGGATTCATTTTTCAGCAGTAGCTGTTCATGTCGAACTAAAACATCTGATCATTAATAGCACCTAGAGCGAAACTTTAGCAGGGCACCAACAGGATCAAAGTCCTTCTTTTTTCAAAAAAAAAAAAAAAAAAAAAAAAAAAAAAAAGTTACCGACACGACCCAAGGTGGAACGATGCATATGGTTCAACCAATATCTCTTAAAAGGAACACAAACTTTACAGTCCATGTTTGACCTTGCCATCAAAACAGACGGAGACAACTGGACAGAACGCCTAGGAGAAATACATCCAGCAATAAACTCCACTATTTGCCGCACTACGGGTGCGTCACCACTGGAGTCAATGATCGGAAAAGCAGCCAGACCCCTAGGACTAATGGCGAGCACCCATATCGAACAGCCAATAGACATAAATCAAACCAGAGAAAGAGCACTCAAAATCACAAAGAAACAAGCAAACTACGACAAAGCCCGCTTCGAAAGCACCAAAGCACAATTCGCAAGACACAAAAAGGGAGATTTTGTCCTACTGCAAACTAGACCCAAAATTTCGAGGACCATTCAAAATCACTGAAGTGCTAGATAACGAAAGATACAAGCTCAAGGCACCAAACTCAAACCGAACGTACAAGTGCGCCCATGACCGCACGCGAAGCATGCTCCAGCAACAACCACTTCAAGAGACTGACAAGTAAACCAAAAAAAAAGGAACACCGACCACCGCCTCCCCTACCCAACCACCACGCCGACCAACCTCAGCAGGGAGATTCCAAAGTTGTGTACTTTGTTGAGATTCCAAAGTTGTGTACTTCGTTGAGATTCCAAAGTTGTGTACTTTGTTGAGATTCCAAAGTTGTGTACTTTGTTGAGATTCCAAAGTTGTGTACTTTGTTGATATTCCAAAGTTGTGTACTTTGTTGAGATTCCAAAGTTGTGTACTTTGCCGACAGTCCAAATTTGAGTACTTGGCAAGGACAACAGTGGCAATATCGCCTCGAAGAGTAAATGTTGTTACGTTGTACCGGACCTCGCATCAGAGTAAATGTTGTTACATTGTACCGGACCTCGCATCAGAGTAAATGTTGTTACATTGTACCGGACCTCGCATCAGAGTAAATGTTGTTACATTGTACCGGACCTCGCATCAGAGTAAATGTTGTTACATTGTACCAGACCTCGCATCAGAGTAAATGTTGTTACATTGTACCGGACCTCGCATCAGAGTAAATGTTGTTACATTGTACCGGACCTCACCCTGAAGAACAAATTTTATGATTTTATTTGGACCTTGCCCTGAAGAGTGTATTTTATAATCTGGCACCATGAAACTTTACTGTCATCAGACATCACTACAAGAAAGTCTATGGATGGTCCTATCAGGAAATTTCGTTCTTTTGTAAGGCTTGGAAAGAAATTTGTTAATGTTAGTGTCCAGAAAACACTTTTCAAATTTCCCTGGGATTTCGCCAGGAAGAAAATGAGTTACTAAAAACTTGCTTTGATGTTAAGAAAGTACATATTTTTCCCTGTTAAATCTGAAAGGCATACATTAAACTTGGATTATCTTAGTTTTTTCCTCATTACTTTGATAATGTCAATCAACAAAATTGTTCCTTAAGTCAGGATAGCCGAACATACTGCGGTAAACCATTTTTTGTTTACAGACTCTTCACACATTCGATGGATGCTGTGATAAGGAGACGGCCGCGAAGCAACGCCAAACCAGCCTCACCAAGCCGGGCAACCAGACAGCCATAACAGATCCTACAAACCCTTCCGGGATCACAAGGAAACCAACAGAGCACCGCCTGAGACAGGCATTTTTGAAGACTCCATTGCAACAACCAACTACCAGCCTGATTTCGGTTGCCATGGTTTCCAGAAATCACTCCACGCGAATACCAGGATGATTCCTAAGGCCATGGCCAATCATTTTTTTTCTTCATTTCTAGCTCCAACAAGTCACACCCGGAGCCCATGAGCGACAGCCAGGGACGGCTGTCTCAGCAGGATGGCCGTGTCGGACCTGAGTTTGGGGCTATCTGCTAGAGGGCTCCACAGATGCAGCAGGCAGCGCCACACAAACGCAGCGAGCAGCGCCGCAGCGACATCTACGAGGGGCTACTTAAAGGTGGCGCACAGCACACGGAGGCCTCTTTCTGCTTGACCGCCGAGGCGACATCACTCCGTTATGTCACTGTGTATTTCGAGACTGAGTCTAATAAACCGGATCCTTGTACCCGCTGTGTTCTCGTAGTTACTCTCCACTGTCCGAGGGATATCCACAGCCTACCTTCGCTGACGAGCCATCTGCCTCTAACTGGGTACTCCATTCAACCCGCCCGATTCCTGATCTTTCTCGGATGGATCTGACATATATATTTTTCGGTATTAGTGGATTAGTCTGACGACTGAGATGGTTACGGCGGCGGGCGATTCAGGTATGGGAGATCCCTGTTAAAAATGCGGATCACGGCTGCAATTTTTATGTGTATTAATATTGATCTTCAACTTTGGCAAAGCTTTTATTTTTTCATTGCGAAGATGCTACATTCCTACATTTTACGAACGTCTGATGACCACGGAAAAGAGGTTGATGAAAAAAGAAACTCTTTGTAAGGCAAATAATAACATCAAATCATCATTTGGTCGAAAGGGAATTATCCGAACTCTCTCTATGCGCTTCTCCACATCCAGCGATACTAGTCCGCACCGTCAAAACATAAACCAATCTAATGCGGCCGGGTGTCGGCCGACACTCTGTGTCCTTTGGACAAACTTCGATCGAGTGAGTGCCAACAGTAAGAAACGTGTCGGTGCGGTGACGGTGCGGAACAGTATCGGACAAATGAGGCCCGATCTTCAGAGGAGTTAAAATTAATCTAAAACCACTTTCAGTCACCGCTGAGCAACAATTGTCTAAAATCTTGCCATATTGACTGTTGAACATGAAGTATCTCAAATTGTTAATTTTGAAGAAGTGATTTACGAGTTTCCAGCTGTTAAAGACAGAAAGTGGAGATTGAGAAAGCAATTGTTTTTAGATTATTTGTGTATCTCTTAAATGTTGTTAATATTAAATTTTTTAACAAACTATTATTTTTGAATAACAATAAATTTTATTTAATTATGTATTATTAATATCATATTTTACACTTACAAGATATTATATTTTACATAACTTTGAATTTAAGTTTTCATGGGGTGACATAGTCGATATCCACCCCCGGTGTCATCTACGTCAGCTACGCCACTGCTTGAAAGTATTTTTTTAACATTTCCTTGTACCTATCGACACGAGCTTCCTTCTGAGCGTTTGTCAGATTATGCGGGATCTTATATACGGCCAAATAATCATGCAAAATTTTATTCATGCTTGTCATACTAATGCCCAAAGATGCCTCAACCTCACGGTATGTGACATCTTGGTTTACAGTTCACGCACAGTATCGTTGTATTCTGCCACAACAGATTTTGGACGAATCTGACGGAAATCGTCCAGAAGCGAACATCGGTTACAATCGAATTCATTATATCAGTTTATACATTGCTGTATGTTTTTTATCGCTGTATAAATAATTAGATCCATCAATGAACTCTTCTCTTGATAATCCAAGTCAAAAGTTGTGAAAAATAATACCACGAAAATGTTCACCAGTTAATTCCATTTTTTCGAACGAGATGAATTTTTAAACATACTGTAAACAACAAATCGCACTCAAATATGTCAATGTGTCCAATGGAAATAGCAGATGGCGACTGGACACTTATTGTTGCCAAGGACAGAAATATAAATAGCAACCCTCCTAACACCATTCAGGTGATGGTTACTATTGTTGCACTATCATACGAAAAAACAAACAAACAGGTGGTTGTTAATTGTCGCTTAAGAGCTTAAATACCTATAAAAAGAAAACAGTACACAACATTACAGTAAAAACACAACATTCGAATAAAAAATAGCAAATGCAGAGGTGGATTTCACGCGGAAATGAATGTTCCGCCAGTTAACACCGGATAGAAAGAAATTCTAATCGGAATACTTCCAAATGTTGTGCATTCGATTATGGTACCATCGGTACTATGTACCGGAATCGAGTACTGGCATATTGCTTACAAGTTTGAGCATTGCTCTACATCTATATTGGAGTAGGAAATGATAGATTAGGCTGGATTCGGCATGGATAGGGATTTTATGACCATATGATGTATGTCAAAGCACGACTTTGCGCGACTTCGCGCGACGTGGCGCTACGCTGGCGCTTGATGTACGTGACATTATACAGGTGCTGAATTTCAAAACTTCTGTGAGAATGAACAATGTTTTGAGGTAGGCTTCGCACTGCAGGACAAGATCGTTTCTCCACTAGCGCTGCGAGATGGTCTAGAATTTGTCATGAGGTGAGTGTAGATGTCTGTTTCCGTGGTGTAGTGGTTATCACGTCTGCCTAACACGCAGAAGGTCCCCGGATCGAAACCGGGCGGAAACAGCCTACATTTTATTGTGAAACCAATTTCTGCAGCGTCTAAAAAGTGTTGTTCTTAGCAGTTGCAAAGTACAACTTTATCGGACACTCAGATAGTATTTTATCATGTCTAAACAATTTTTAGATATTTGCTAACAGCCAAAGTAAGTTCTCGTAGATGACCTGTAACCTTAGCGGACCGACCTCGCTGCAATCTTTGTAATTCTGTTTCCATTTTAAAAATATTTAGTATTTTAAAAAAATTATCAACATTTTTCATTGTACGCGGGGCACAAATTCCT
Source organism: Vandiemenella viatica (assembly GCA_031002005.1). NCBI lineage: Eukaryota > Metazoa > Arthropoda > Insecta > Orthoptera > Morabidae > Vandiemenella > Vandiemenella viatica. The sequence continues at coordinate 18,452 of JARYHS010011769.1, forward strand.
GGTTTCATTTATGCACAGCTGGTCGAAAAATGAGACTGGGTTTTGTCTAAGCGCTCATTCGGGATTGTGAGAAATCTGAAAAGACGTTTTGCACGGCAGTCAGGATGGCCGAGCGGTCTAAGGCGCTGCGTTAAGGTCGCAGTCCACTCTGTGGGCGTGGGTTCGAATCCCACTTCTGACAATGCTTTTGGTTGTGTGTTCTAAATGGTTGCACTATCAAATAAAACTTTCATAACAAATAGAGTGGGTCAATACGCTGTTGAAACGAATCGTTAACGAACCAAATGTTGCTTGCTTGCTTGCTTAAACGACCGACGAGGTTTGATTTGACCCAAGATACCAATGTTTACCTATCTCCTCTGAGGATATCCAACCGGTCCCTTCAGGGATGCGTCACTCACACTACAGCACTGTAGTTTTCGTATGCACGTAATCGTCCGAAATGGCACATGCTGTTGCTTAGATCGCATGGCTTTCTGGTAAGAGATGGAAGCCAACATGCCTGTGAAAATATAGAACTTGATGCGAAATGCTTTGAATTGCAAGAAAAGATCGATCGTGACGTAAATGTGGCAAGGTGAAAGAAACTACACTATCGCGTTTTCGTGGTGTAGTGGTTATCACGTCTGCCTCACACGCAGAAGGTCCCCGGTTCGATCCCGGGCGGAAACAATAGTTGCTTTTATAAATTTGCCGTACCCGATGTTTAATCTCAAGAGAGGTGTTATAGATTAGTTAAATATAAAAGTATTTACCTGTTCGAATGAAAAAAGGAATAATGTATTTGGTAACGATGTTTTGCAGTGGTTTACGTAAACAGTGTCCATCGGGTAATGTATCATACTTAAACCGAAGCGAACTATTTACATATTTAAGCGTTCGTATTAAACAGTAAGAGCAGCGTATTCCCGATGTTGTGAGCACCAAGAAGGTACACATAATGCAAAGAGCGAACGGTAGCAGTGGTCAATTGAAATTTCTTACATGCCTTGCGTTTGGTAGACACATGGGAAGTAACGATCACAACAATCACAGCAAGATGTAAGCACTCGAAATCGGGTAGCTTCCCCGTAGAATTTTAAGGTACGGTGTATCTGTGAGTAAGTTTGGCTTCTCCATTAAACTACAATACACAATGGGGACCTCAATACATATGGAACAGAAGGTGGCGTCTGTAGTCAGGATGGCCGAGCGGTCCAAGGCGCTGCGTTTAGGCCGCAGTCCACTCTGTGGGCGTGGGTTCGAATCCCACTTCTGACAACGGTTTTGGGTATATTTTTTATGTGGTTGGCCTAGCTGGTTAACTGTACGAATGTAGCGTCAATTAACGCGGGGTAGAAAGAAATTCTAAATGGGAAACTGCGAAATTTTGCGCATTCGATTGTGATCCTGTCAGTACTGTCTGTGCACCGAGATCGGTAGTTGGTGGCAAATTGGTTACATGATTGCGTTTAGCTCACAAATGTATTGCAGTAAGATAGGATAGACGATGTTCGATTCAAAATGAATTGGAACTTTTTACGCATAAGTTGTGTGCGCGACGTGGCGCTACGCTGGCGCTTGATGTACGTGACATTATACAGGTGCTGAATTTCAAAACTTCTGTGAGAATGAACAATGTTTTGAGGTAGGCTTCGCACTGCAGGACAAGATCGTTTCTCCACTAGCGCTGCGAGATGGTCTAGAATTTGTCATGAGGTGAGTGTAGATGTCTGTTTCCGTGGTGTAGTGGTTATCACGTCTGCCTAACACGCAGAAGGTCCCCGGATCGAAACCGGGCGGAAACAGCCTACATTTTATTGTGAAACCAATTTCTGCAGCGTCTAAAAAGTGTTGTTCTTAGCAGTTGCAAAGTACAACTTTATCGGACACTCAGATAGTATTTTATCATGTCTAAACAATTTTTAGATATTTGCTAACAGCCAAAGTAAGTTCTCGTAGATGACCTGTAACCTTAGCGGACCGACCTCGCTGCAATCTTTGTACTTCTGTTTCCATTTTAAAAATATTTAGTATTTTAAAAAAATTATCAACATTTTTCATTGTACGCGGGGCACAAATTCCTGGTTTCATTTATGCACAGCTGGTCGAAAAATGAGACTGGGTTTTGTCTAAGCGCTCATTCGGGATTGTGAGAAATCTGAAAAGACGTTTTGCACGGCAGTCAGGATGGCCGAGCGGTAAGTCGCGTTCTGACCGCCGGGTAGAGCGGACGTTTCTTCCTTGCCCGGTGTTTACGATTCGCGAGTTTACGTGTGATTGAGTTTAGTTTTTCGCTGATTGACAATTAGTTGTGATTGAAATAGAAATGGAAGATATCATAAGGAAATCCACCTTATGTTTCAGTTTTGCGTATGGTGCTGTGAGACCCAAAATTTACGAAATAGATGAGTGGCTTTATGAAAAAATCGGTCTTCGAGAAGATGATGTCTCAGGAATTCAGTACGACTTCATTGCTAACAAAGTCTACGTCAAGATATCAGATGACATGAAATGCTGCGAAATCATGGAGCAAACGGGAGCAGAAGCAGACTTCCTACATTCATCAGGTGATGTGAGTAAAGTTATTATTAATTATGCTGGTCTTGGCTTAAGAACCGTAAAGTATACAACATCCCATTTGAAGTGCCGAATGCGGAAATTAGAAAATCTCTTGAACAGTATGGGAAAATCTATACCATTACTGGGGAAAAATGGTCGGGTAACTTGCGTTTTAAAGTCGACAACGGCGTAAGAATTATTAGAATGGATCTTAAGAAACATGTACCTTCCTATTTGATGGTGCACGGTTTTAGGGCACTTATAATATATGACGGCCAACCGAGAACATGTTCAGTCTGCAACTCCGCAAATCACTTAAGAGCCGAGTGTCCTCGTGGCAGTAGAATTTTGAATAACGCCCACAGCGCTGATAAAGGTCGTCCTAATTCATACGCAGGTGTCGCGTCTGGCGAAGTTAGACCAACACAAGGACGAAGGGGAAACCTAGAAGATGGAAGCTACCCAGAGGAGAAAAACATAAACACGCCGATCATGGGAGAAGATACTCGGAGCGAACACCAAAATAATAAGAAACAGTCGACCGGCAGTGAAGTCGCCTTTGAGGCAACAAGTGCAGTCGCTGTTGGGGAAATTGTGCAAAGCTGCCCATCCGGAAACATAAACAACAACAAGCCACAAGCAACACAGGAAGAAAGTGAAAACAATAATAACAACTGCAAAATAGCCATCAGTAAACAAGATCAGGAGGACAATGTAAATACACGCCATCAACAAGCGATGGATGTAGAGGAAAGTGGAAAACACACTCTCCAAGTCGCAACAAAGGAGAACCACGCAGATGCAGATACAGACATACAACTCGAAGAAACAAGAGAGAAGAAAAGAGAAGCCAGGAAAGCTGCAGAAGCAGTCTCGAAACAGATAAAGGAAAAATTGACACACGTTAAGCAAAAAATACGAGAAACAAATGCAGAGGAACTGCCCAAAGAAAAAAAGCAAAGAACACAAACCAACACTAGCACTACAAACAAGAACACTCAGGGAGAAGATGAAGAGGACATGTGCGAAAATCAAGGCCATTGGGCCGACGGTATGGAAGTCGAGGCAGGCACAGAATTTAAACCGCAACACACAGGATCTTAAAATAAATATTAAATGGCAGATAGCAACGAAAATAGGCTCGATCAAACTTATTGCATGGCTACAATAAATATAAATGGAATAAAGAGTCCTGCCAAAATACAAAGCTTAAAAGAATACTTATGGGCTGCATCCATAGACATAGCTCTACTGCAAGAAGTCGCGTGGGAAGGTGCTTTAAACGCTACAGGATACAACGAGATCAAAAATCCTGGGGACGGCAATGGTCTCGGCACAGCAGTCCTAACGAAAGAAGGAATAGAAACAAAAGACATAGAAATATTAGAAGATGGCAGAGGAATCGCTTGCACAATAGATAATACCCGAATATTAAACATATACGCTCCTTCGGGAAATCAAAACAAAAACAGCAGAAAGTCCTTTTATAAAACAGAAATATTAAAACTTTTAACAACCAACTACAACAGTTTAATAATAGCTGGTGACTTTAACTGTGTCTTATCTACTAAGGACCAAGTTCCCGAATTTTAAACAAAAGCCAAGAGCTAGAGTACGTAATAAGCAATCTAAAGTTACTAGATAGTTGGGAAATAAAAAACGGTCAGAACCCTGGATTCACTTTCATAACTGCTTACTCCTGCAAGTAGACTGGACAGAATATACGTCTCATCAGATATATCAAACAAAATAACTTCTGTGGAGATCTGGCCTGTTGCTTTCTCAGACCACAGTGCTTACCATTGCAAAATAAATCTACATCGACAGAAAGTATATTAGAAACAAGAGCATATTGGAAGTTAAATACCGCCATTCTTATCGAGAAGGAACTAAAGCAAATAATTAGTAATACCTGGTATCTTTGCAAGAAACAAAAATGTAAATACGACTCAACGATCCAATGGTGGCTGAAACTTGCAAAGCCACGTCTTAGAAGCACTTTAATAAACTTCTCCAGGCAACAGAAGTATTGGCAAAACAGCAGAAAAGAATTCCTCTATATGGCCTTAAGAGAATTATGTTCTAATAACACAGATTCTGTACAAAACATAAGGAAGATAAAACAAATCAAAGCAAAAATATTAATATCACAAACAAAAAACTGGAAGGGTATCAAATAAGATCCAAACAAACTCATACTTACAAGAAGAAACAACTTCTGTATTCCATTAATAAAGGAAAGACAACATACAAGCCGAAAAATTATAACAGAGTTAAAAACAGAATCAGGGAAGATAGTTGACAATCAAAAGGAAATAGAAACAGAATTGAAGAGGTATCTCACCGAATTATACACGGAAGAAACTATGATTACCAAGAAGCCAACAACCTACTGACAATATTACTAATCCGGTAATAACTGAAGAAGACAACGGACTAATGAACCAACATATAACGGAAGAGGATATACTAACGGCAATTAAAAAAAGCCCAAAATGAAATCTCCAGGCCCATGATGGGATCCTCCAATAGAATTCTACATAGAATACTGGAGATATTAAAAAGCAAGAACTTGAAGAAATGTACAATGAAATACTAACCATGGGCTCGGCTCCAACTGAATCTAGTTAGAAGGCCTAATCATTTTAATTTCTAAAAAAAACAAAACAACAAAAATACCACTACGCACAAAGTATATACGACACACACATACACCGTGTAAAATATCGGAACATACAAAATATTAGTAGATCATCAGTCGCACACAATACTGGGTAAGTAGTGCAAAATGCAATTGGAGAGTAATCAACCTGCACTGGAAACGGCATAACAATAATAAAGACAATAACGAATATCCGAGACATATCTGCACTCTCCAAGGCAGCAAATGCTAAGGTAGCTATTCTGTCTCTGGACTTTAACAAAGCCTTCGATCGTGATAATCACACTTACTTAAAATTAACCATGGAGAAGATGGGATTCAGTCAGAGAATCTGTAACATGATCCATAAGCTATTGCAACCAGCGACATCACGTGTATATATAACGGATCAATTTCCAACCCGATAAAAATAACTAGATCCATACGACAAAGGATGTCCGCTATCCATGGTACTATTCGCCCTCGCAGTCGAGCCCTTCTTAATGGCAATTCACAACACTCTACCGGGTTTGAAATTTCAAGAGAACAAAATTGCGATTTGCGCATACGCTGACGACATAAAACATTATTATTACCCAACTAGGAGACCTAGAAGAAGCACGACATCTAATAAATACATTTGAAAAATCTTCCAACGCCAAGCTGAATACAAAAAAATCAGCAATTTTAAACATAAGCGCTGACATAGATTTAACAAACACAAATTGGATAAAGATGCGGGACAAAACAAAGATCTTAGGGATTGAATTCAATAGAGTTCCACAAAAAACCGCAGCAGCAAACTGAGATTATTACTAGCAGCAATCAGGAATAAGATGTTAAACTTCTCTAACAGAGAATTAAATACAATACAAAAAGTACGCCTTACAAACACTGTAGCCTTGCCAAAATTATGGTACCTGGCTCACATTTTCCCTATTCCAATTGAAATAGCCAAAAGGATGGAAACTGCAATAAACTGGTTTATACAAAGCGGGCAAATATTCAAGATTCAATACAAAACTTTGAAGAATCCATATGAAAAAGGAGGGCTAATGCTCGTCGATATAGCAAAAAAATGTACCGCAATTTATATGAGAAATATGTATTCCCACATAAGAGCCTCGGACAAAAGCTTAACAGGATATGCCTTAGAAGAACTAAAACCACCTAGCAACACTGCACTGTTGACATCAGACGAATAGATGCAAGTTTGACGCACTTTCGCTTATTTTATATAGAAAACAGCTACTTAAAAATATCAAGTGCGGAGCCAATTCCAACAACAAAAAAAACTATACAGCATGCTACAAACGGAATCACAATGCAAAATAGAGACCATTTACCCAAGAAATGACTGGCGAAAAATATGGGAAAACATTCATAATGAATCAATCACAACGAATGTACGCTCTACATGGCACAGGGTGATACACAGGAAAATAATTACCAATGAGAAACTTCACGCACTTCATCTCCACCATACACCACTATGCCACCGTTGTAATCTACAAGACACGGTCCAACACCGCTTACTGGCCTGCGAAGCTCCAGAAATTTGGACATGGACCAAAAGGAAGCTGGCATTAATAAACAGAACTACACAACAGAGATTCACTCCAGAAGACATACTACACCCGGACACAACTATTTACCCTGCAACAAAGAAAAACGCCCATTTATGGCTTCTCGCAAATTACACACACTATGTTGTAACAAAAGAGGAGAGATGAGCATTGAGGATTATTGGTACACATAACTAATGCACATAAGCAATTAACAAATGGAAAAAATACAAGGAAAAGTTTGCCCGCTTCTTAATAGCAATAATGCCATACTAAAACAAAACAAAAAAAAGGTTAAAAAAAAAAGAAAAAAAAAAAAGTGGTCTAAGGCGTTGCGAAAAAAAAAAAAAAAAAAAATAAAAAGCGGTCTAAGGCGCTGCGTTAAGGTCGCAGTCCACTCTGTGGGCGTGGGTTCGAATCCCACTTCTGACAATGCTTTTGGTTGTGTGTTCTAAATGGTTGCACTATCAAATAAAACTTTCATAACAAATAGAGTGGGTCAATACGCTGTTGAAACGAATCGTTAACGAACCAAATGTTACTTGCTTGCTTAAACGACCGACGAGGTTTGATTTGACCCAAGATACCAATGTTTACCTATCTCCTCTGAGGATATCCAACCGGTCCCTTCAGGGATGCGTCACTCACACTACAGCACTGTAGTTTTCGTATGCACGTAATCGTCCGAAATGGCACATGCTGTTGCTTAGATCGCATGGCTTTCTGGTAAGAGATGGAAGCCAACATGCCTGTGAAAATATAGAACTTGATGCGAAATGCTTTGAATTGCAAGAAAAGATCGATCGTGACGTAAATGTGGCAAGGTGAAAGAAACTACACTATCGCGTTTTCGTGGTGTAGTGGTTATCACGTCTGCCTCACACGCAGAAGGTCCCCGGTTCGATCCCGGGCGGAAACAATAGTTGCTTTTATAAATTTGCCGTACCCGATGTTTAATCTCAAGAGAGGTGTTATAGATTAGTTAAATATAAAAGTATTTACCTGTTCGAATGAAAAAAGGAATAATGTATTTGGTAACGATGTTTTGCAGTGGTTTACGTAAACAGTGTCCATCGGGTAATGTATCATACTTAAACCGAAGCGAACTATTTACATATTTAAGCGTTCGTATTAAACAGTAAGAGCAGCGTATTCCCGATGTTGTGAGCACCAAGAAGGTACACATAATGCAAAGAGCGAACGGTAGCAGTGGTCAATTGAAATTTCTTACATGCCTTGCGTTTGGTAGACACATGGGAAGTAACGATCACAACAATCACAGCAAGATGTAAGCACTCGAAATCGGGTAGCTTCCCCGTAGAATTTTAAGGTACGGTGTATCTGTGAGTAAGTTTGGCTTCTCCATTAAACTACAATACACAATGGGGACCTCAATACATATGGAACAGAAGGTGGCGTCTGTAGTCAGGATGGCCGAGCGGTCCAAGGCGCTGCGTTTAGGCCGCAGTCCACTCTGTGGGCGTGGGTTCGAATCCCCTTCTGACAACGGTTTTGGGTATATTTTTTATGTGGTTGGCCTAGCTGGTTAACTGTACGAATGTAGCGTCAATTAACGCGGGGTAGAAAGAAATTCTAAATGGGAAACTGCGAAATTTTGCGCATTCGATTGTGATCCTGTCAGTACTGTGCACCGAGATCGGTAGTTGGTGGCAAATTGGTTACATGATTGCGTTTAGCTCACAAATGTATTGCAGTAAGATAGGATAGACGATGTTCGATTCAAAATGAATTGTAACTTTTTACGCATAAGTTGTGTGCGCGACGTGGCGCTACGCTGGCGCTTGATGTACGTGACATTATACAGGTGCTGAATTTCAAAACTTCTGTGAGAATGAACAATGTTTTGAGGTAGGCTTCGCACTGCAGGACAAGATCGTTTCTCCACTAGCGCTGCGAGATGGTCTAGAATTTGTCATGAGGTGAGTGTAGATGTCTGTTTCCGTGGTGTAGTGGTTATCACGTCTGCCTAACACGCAGAAGGTCCCCGGATCGAAACCGGGCGGAAACAGCCTACATTTTATTGTGAAACCAATTTCTGCAGCGTCTAAAAAGTGTTGTTCTTAGCAGTTGCAAAGTACAACTTTATCGGACACTCAGATAGTATTTTATCATGTCTAAACAATTTTTAGATATTTGCTAACAGCCAAAGTAAGTTCTCGTAGAACTCCTTAGCGGACCGACCTCGCTGCAGTCATACTTACGCTTTGTAATTCTGTTTCCATTTTAAAAATATTTAGTATTTTAAAAAAAAATTATCAACATTTTTCATTGTACGCGGGGCACAAATTCCTGGTTTCATTTATGCACAGCTGGTCGAAAAATGAGACTGGGCTTTTGTCTAAGCGCTTTTTCGAACAACTTAAACTCTCATTCGGGATTGTGAGAAATCTGAAAAGACGTTTTGCACGGCAGTCAGGATGGCCGAGCGGTCTAAGGCGCTGCGTTAAGGTCGCAGTCCACTCT
>JARYHS010011770.1:0-10005 GCA_031002005.1 Vandiemenella viatica
TAGCTACGTATATGACATTACTAACAAAGGCTGCATTATTATTATTGACTTTTAGAGCATTGTTTAACTACTAGGATAGTATATTTATTTAAATTTATTTATATCTCATTATATTATTAAATAATTATTATATATCAACATCTACATTTATACTCTGCAATTCACAAAATTATGGGTGCCAGAGGGTGCTCAGCACCAAAGCTAATCTCTTTGCTGTGCATTCCAATCCCTAATGGTACGAGCGAAAAAAGAATTCATATAAGAATCAGTCCGGCACCTTATTTCTCTAATTTTATCTTTCCTGTCCTTCCGACTCAAACAGGTTGCTGTAAGAAGTATTTCACTACACTCAAAAGTGAAAGTGGGAGTACGCATGTTTACCAATAAGTTTAAACGAAACGTGTGTCGTCTATCCACCAGAGACTCCCAACCTAGTCTACTAATCAGTTCTGTGACACTTTCATATGGACTGTAGCAAGCGGTCACGAATCGAGCGGCTCTTCTCTGTACTTTCTCTATACTTTCGATCAACCCCTTACGAAACGGGTCCCAAATGGCACAACAATAATCCAAATATGGACGCACAAGAGATTTGTGCGCTATCTCCTTTGTTTGTTCATTACAATTTTTCAAGATTCGACCTGTGAATCGCAGCCTAGAATTTGCTCTACCTACTAACGAATTAATGTGTATGTCCCATTTCATGTTCCTTTGTACTGTTACTATATTATTTATTTATTTATATTTCGATCGTTTACGTAACTGTCGAAATATTTGTAACAAATAAATGTGTGATGTTCACTGCGTTTTTTGTTAATATGAGGGTTGCGATAGAGGAATTGATAATTTCAATAGAAAATAAAAACAAGTGATGTAATTTGCTCCGTGCTGCATCTATTTCTAGAAACTAGGACGCAGTCGTTCGTTGATGTCGCCAAAACGATCAGTCGAGTTGAGTTTTATTGAGTTTTCCGTGAAGAGTAAATATGTGATTACAGGAACTCTGTGTGATGCAGGATGCTCAGATATAGAATAGGAGTCGAATACAGCTAAAAGAGAAAATGTTTCTTTCCCATAGGGAGATTAAGTGAATGAGTTTTCATATACCCCGTTGCAATGTTCTTATTTTTGTCGTGAACGCTGTTGTCAGTAGTCTCTTATGAGCAGCAAGTCACAGATACAATTATAAGCTTTAATTTGTTTATTTAATTTTTGTTGTCATATACTAGTTCGAAGATAAATTTATCTCTAGCTTTCAACAGCAATTATTAGTTACTGTTTTATTCATCTCGAATATACTATCATGCTATTATTAAATATCTTAAGTTATTTACGATTCCTTCTTTTTGCAGGTACGATCAGAGATAAGTGTGGTCATGATACCTTCCAGTTCATGTGAGTAGCTAATCAAACAGTCAGTTTTTCATCACGATTATAATGTATAACATTTAAAAGTTTCCTTCGGCCCCTATGATTTTTGAAGTAATAACTCTTTGCTTAGCGTAGTACGAATTATATCATTATTACTTAAAACAGAGGTTTTCAAACTATGGTACGTGTGTCGCTGGTGGTAGGCAAGCAGATATATTAAGAACTGGGTTTAATTTCTGAGAAACAAATCAGTTCTACGAGATTTCTAATTTATCGGAGGTACCCGACTAGTCCGTTATAAAATGAGAAAAAGAAGTTTGATAACCCCTAGTTTCAAGTGTGACGAAAAGCTGTAATGTTGTCTTGTTTTAGCGTATAAAGCCGCGTTGAGATCTGAATCGCATACTAGTAGCTAGTGCATTTTAAAACTTATAAAAGCCCTGATACTTAACTGTGGATTTCCCTGAGTACCTGTTCCTCTGCAGCACCAAACTTCCGAAAGAGTTGCAGAAGTGGCAGGCGCTGGCACGGCCAACACGCAAATTATCTCGACAACACTAAACGATTGTAAATCGGTTCCGTACCTTAGCCGGTAGCATCTTTGCTCAAAGTTTTGAACCTACGCTTTGTGCACCGTAAAAGCAAATAGTTAAGCTTCTTTAAGAAACACTCCTATCTACCTAATTTTCTTATTAAAATATAGATGTTCCTTTGGACAATATTATGCCATGTATGAAGAAAGCTCGTCTATTGATTGTTGATCATACTGACCCCCAGTAATCAATTTTTACTTATGGCTTAATGCTCGTTGACGTAGAGGTCATTAGAGACGGGATGGGACTGGGGACAAGGAACGGGAAGGAATTCGGCCATGGCATTTTTTATAGGAAACATCCCGTCATTCGCCTGGAATGATTTGGGGAAACCATGGAAAACCCAAATCTGGATGCACGGACGGGGATTCGAACCGCCGGCCTCCCAGTAATCAACACTCGACTGCACTGAGACAATGCCTGCTGGCTGAGTGGAAACAACCGGGACCTCGCATTCGGGAGGATGCGGGTTCAAATCCCCACACGACAACCGATATTTCGATTTCTACGTTTTAACGAAAGCCCTCCAGGTGAATGCGGCATGATATCTTTGAAAGACGATGGTCGAATTTCTTCCCGGTCCTTGCCCCCATCCCCTGCCGCCTCTAATGACGTAATGGAGGTTTGTATCGAGCCCAAGGCAGAACATCACAAAGTATTTACTGGAGATCCCCACCTAGTTGCACACAGCTTGTGAAGAGTATTGCTGCGATTGCTCAAATTGTGATGGAAGTTTCTTTAACAAAGTGTTCAGTCCAAAGTCAGTGCAAGATGTGTCAAAGTATAATTCTCATGCCACAAAATCTTCTCGGGTGTCCCGCCGGATGGTGGTATAAAAACACGACGTTTCGACAGCTGACTTTGCTGTCTTCATTAGGTATCTGGCAGTTGTTCTCAGCTGACTGTCTCTGCCTAGTCGAGGCAGAGACAGTCAGCTGAGAATAACTAAAAGATACCTGATGAAGACAGCAGAGTCAGCTGTCGAAACGTCGTGTTTTTACACCACCATCCGGCGGGATACCCGAGAAGATTTTGTTGCATCGATACGCCGGGAAAGTCTCCACTCATATAATTCTCATGTATAGCTCTGCTTCAGAAACTTACGTTTAGTTTCGCGTTAACAACACACCGGACCAACGTTCCCCATCTCCCAGCTTAATATGGTGTTAACAGAGAAAAGTATCATTATCTGAACGACGATATGTTCACCGCTATTCACGAAACCCGTATTTCTAGTGAAAAACAATTTCGAAGCAAACGTTGCTGCTGGAGTAATTTATGACGAGGTGTTCGGAGTGGTCTTATACATTAGTAACAACATGAATGATGCCTCAACTAGTTCTCAGTGTATACGAATATGAATACGTAAATGGATTACTTCCGACAGCATATATGTTTGTTTACGTAAAATGACATCTGTCCGAGGTCGTATTCGAACCGGCGACCTCTTCAACGTGAGGGCAGCGTGCGACCAGACCCTTCAGCACCCAGGACCGTCTGGTTAAGTGTGCAGTGTCTGATATTAGGCAAGGCAGTAATAGACTGTATACAAATACACGTGTAGACTGCAAAATATCGGAGTACTGCCGTATCTTGTTTCACTATAAAAATGATTAATTTGTTAAATAGAACCGAGCACAGTGAAGAGTGATAACGCTAGGACCTCCCATTCTGGAGGACGCAGGTTGAATCCCGGTCCGGCAACCCAAATTCCCGTTTCTCATGATATCCCACAATCACTATATGGGAATGCCGGGATTGTTACTTCAAAATGTCATGGACGAATTCTTTCTGTTACCGCTGAAAACCCCGCCTCTAATTACCAGAACGTCGACACAGTTAAAGCACTAAGATAAGATTGATTAGGAGAAAATCGACATTTTAAAGCGGACATTGCCATAGAACTGCGACGCAAACTATTGTAGTGCCAACAGAATATCAGTTAGCTGTTTATGGCAATCATAGTTACATATCTACATATATACTCTGCAATTCACAAAATTGTGGGTGGCAGAGGGTGCTCAGCACCACAGCTAATCTCTTTGTTGTGCATTCCAGTCCCTAATGGTACGAGGAAAAAGAACTCTTATAAGAAATCATGTGCGGCACCTTATTTCTCTAATCTTATCTTTCCTGTCCTTCCGACTCAAATAGGTTGGTGGAAGAAGTATTTCACTACACTCGAAAGTGAAAGTGGTAGTACGCATGTTTACCAATAAGTTTAGACGAAACGTTTGTCGTCTATCTACCAGAGACTCCCAACCTAGTCTACTAATCAGTTCTGTAACGCTTTCATAAAGACTGTAGCAAGCGGTCACGAATCGAGCGGCTCTTCTCTATACTTTCTATCAACCCCTTACGAAACGGGTCCCAAATGACACAACAATAATCCAAATGTGGACGCACAAGAGATTTGTACGCTATCTCCTTTGTTTTTTCATTACAATTTTTCAAGATTCGACACACTTAAAGCACTAAGATAAGATTGATTAGGAGGAAATCGACATTTTAAAGCGGACATTTCCATAGAACTGCTACACAAACTATTGTAGTTCCAACAGTATATCAATTACCTGCCTATGGGAATCATAGTTGCCGTCTCAATTATTGTGAATGGCCGCTCGACGTACGCACTTTATAGCCCGTTGCCTTTGTCTGTTCGGAATGTTTACTGCTTAGCGGAGCAGTAAATTGAGCAGGTGATCGTACTTAGTCGCTAAACGAAAATGAGATCTCTATGAATTCCCTAACTGTCGTCTTAAAGGAGGTTTACACCCGTTACACATATTTTCGTTTTCGAGTCTCCTGTAGCGGCTCGCACGAGTGACGGAGCGCGGGGGCAGTGGTTATTTCGTTTGGCAGCGCCTTCCAATGGATTCACTGCTCCGTGCATCACGTCCCACGAGGCAAGGCCGGCTGACTGCATCCTAGTTCCAACTGTGCTGCCACTAAACGAAGAACTGGCCCGTGTCTGGAGATTCACATCAGTCCATAAAACATTCTTTTACAACAACAGTTATGTCGATTGGCTAAATTTAGAAATGATTCCACTGACAGTATTATATATCGCATATGGAGAGACAGGTGTCATTTGTGACACGGGTTATGATCTTTTTCGCGAGGACGTGGATCGAAGTTTAATGAAAAGTTCATCGAACCTGTTCGAGTTCGGACAGTCAAGTCCTGAATCTTTTATCACGTTCTGCCTTCGCCACAGTTCAACACAATTATCGCCAAACATCCTCCATTGTGATTACGAGCAGTGGCGCCCTAGCAAATTTTTCAGGTGGTGCGAGATCTCATTGTGGCGCCCCAAATCTGCAATCGCTTATTCATGATTAAGGTGTTCCTATAGACAGATTGAAGGTAACATACATTTTTTTTTTACATCCTACTGATATTATAAACGTAAAGTTTGTTTGCTTGGATGTTTTTACTGTTTTCACGTTGAAACGGCTGAATGGCTTAAGACAAAATTTGGCTATAATGTTATTGGCTATGTACTTTTATTCCGATCGTAAAAGTAATTCCCGTGGGATTCAAATACGAATACATGTATGAATGGTTTATGAATTCCACATGAGCAAAGCCGCAGGCAAAAGATAGTCTTTATATATTAATAATAATTCAGATTTCAGAAATATTATTATAGGATAGCAGTGGTTTGAATGGGAAACAGCAGCAAATATGGAACACACTATGTATCAATAGGTTTATTTACTATGGCGTATACAATATCACATATATATAAAATTCACATAATTTTAATATTTTTTTTTTCAACAAACAAATGAGGAAATAAATTCATAAAAAAAACCAAGATTATCATCTTTATCGCTTTTGTCCATTGGCAATATTACTTTCTATAGATAAAATTGTAATATATGACAGTATATCTAGAGTCTGCGTTTACCGTAAATAAGTTTTAGTTTAGAGACAGTTACAAGTATGGTTAGCAAAATTCGAAGTGCTGTCCACACAGTCGGAAATATATTCTGCCAAACATTTTGTTTCATTAGTTGAACTTTCATCATTGCTGATTTAAGCCCCATCAACAACAGTTTCAGTTAAAAAGTTTCTAACCAATTCACAACCAGATATGCCACATTTTTCTCCATCAGTTAAACTTATTTCCAAATCTGCACAGGATGATTCCAATTCGGTCTTTTCATTTTTTTTTTTTTTTTTTTTGATAATACGTATCATTAAATTTGGATAATTGTGTAAACTGAATGACCAACCATTCTTCGATGATATCCTAAAACACGTTGATTGTAAAAATCTTCTGGATCTATTGCTATCTAATCTGCGGCCTAGTAATAAAAAAAATCTCTGCTTTCTTTGGTATCTGACTGGCTTAATAATAGGATATACCCCAGTCTGAAAAGAAATTTTTATAGCAGTTATCAGAGCAGACGAATAACCAGGGTACTTTTTCTCAACTTCCGAGCTGTTTCCCAGCAATTGTGAAGCGTTTGAAAAATCCTCTTTCAGTCTACATAGACTTACTTACAATATTTACTTGAAACAACTGAACTATTTGTTTTCAGAATGGTGACACCAACTGATGATAAGTGATAGCGAACTCCAGCAGGACTAGAAACTCTATTCTCCAAACGAGATTCGCAAATTCTTTGGCGATAGTGCTTGGATACCACTTCCCATCGCTTAGGTGATTGAGATAATAGAACTAATATTCTTCTTGTGACAACGATTCAGATGACTTCGCAACTTTTTCAAGTAATTTTGGAGCCTTCTCAGATTCGCCTTTTGTTCAGGTAGCAGATGTCTGTAAAAAGTTAATAATTACAATATCAACGGTAGTTGCAATCACCGAAGGTCTAACACGGTAGAAATAGATAAGTAGGTTGAATCTAGCCCCATGCACATGTTCCTGCATGCGAATTAACTCTAAGACGACAGCCGAAGAGGCAGGAAACAGGTGTGAGACGAGTTGTGATTTTTTTTGATTCGCGTAAATAGAGCTGACTCGAGTCGCCACTCGAGTTGACTAGATTCAATGAGGACATACGACTACGTACTAAGCTGTAGCTCTTACGTGTATAAACTCTTCTGGATAATTAGTGTGCTAAAATCATATGTGAACATTTTTTTTTATTTAGCACACATTTTTACAGCCTAGTATCTAGAAACTAAAATAGGCCTTAATTTAACACAACAGTTTTACATTTGATATTTCAACAGATAATTTCACAATGAATAATTTCAATTTTTGTTATGTATGGCTTTGGCAATATCTGTACAGTCTTTTCTTGTTGGCACGATACATACGATTGTTCCGCTGTTAACATATATTATAACTTTCTAAACTTGCTGCATTTTGTCATAATTGATTTATTATAGTTTTCTAGTTTTGTATGGTGTCTGCAGTTTCCTGTCCACTTTATGGTTAGAATTTTTAATACTTCACTATGTCACTCGTACGTCTACCACCACTACTATTACTAAACTATTACTACTATCTACTACTCTACCATCTAAGAAAGCATTTTCCAGCATTGGTATCGGTGCGGTAATCCGAATTCCAAATCTCCCGGAATAGCGCACGTTCTCAGTCTCTCTGGCAGCCAAAGTGACCGAGAAGGCCGCCCATCGGGAGACCTGGCCACCTCCAACACTGGTTGTGAGAACTAATTTTCAATGATATATATGTAATTGCAGAAGTAAGGAGTCTTTAATATCCGGCTAGTAGGTTGTTCGTTTCACAGATGAAGCTAGATTAGTTTAACATCTACTGCCGGTATTTGTTATTTTCAATATTTGAACAAATTCCTATTTTAAGATTATTGTCTACATAATTTACAACTTTTACTCTTAACTAACTATTAACATTTTTACATATTTTAAGAGATAACAATGTTTTACTTCAGAAGCGGCTCGAGACTGCAACTATTATCTATTATTGTGTTATTGCAATGTCAGACCACATTTTATGCATCGGACTATAGTTCATGTGAGCACTAAGTAAAGAACTAATACATACACTATATACTTTTATACGTGTTGCTTCAGCAAGTTCTTGTTTGTAGGTAGAATCTCCAGTGGTGTTGCTGCGAAACGGTCCATTTAAAGTCTTTAATATGGTTTAAACTACTCCTCTCCGCAGACCAGCTGGTTGCGTTTTCAGCACGATATATGAATTCGCTGATTGAGTGCTTAGACACTGCATTCGCTTGTGGCAGCTCTCGGGTGTTACTCTGTGACGTCATAGTCGGCTTGACTTAGCCTTCCTCTTGCTGTCGCTAAACTTTGCATGAATCTCTCCTTTTGCAGTTTGGATATATTTTGCGTCACTTCGTCTAGTTTGCGCCAAAGTTGCTCATTTTTTGAGTATGTCTTCCGTTTTCATGTTTCTTAGTTCATGAAATCCTTCGTTTCTGGCTTCTGCCATTTGTGTGCAATCCCAGACGATGGTGTTTCGGGTGTACCCTCTTCCCCGCACTCACACAAGCTTGTGTCTTTTAGTCCTCTTTGTGTAGTAGGCTGGGATATGGCCCGTGTCCAGTGATGTAATGAACAAGTCCGGTTGACGGATCTAGGTGACGAAGGTTTAATCTCTCTTGAATAGTTGGCCAAATATTGTAGGTTCTCCTGCCAGTAGTACTACGTGACCACTGTTGTTGCCATTCTTCCATCAAGACTCTTTTATCTCCCGTGCTTCTGTAACCGGTCTTCCTAAAATTTGTTCTACTTTTTCGGCGTCACCGGTTCGTAGCCAATAGTGTGCCCCTCTCTTTCTAACTTCTAGGTCAAGTGGCCAAACGCCCAACGCAACCAGCAGAGAGTCGGTCGCTGTTGTGCTATATGAACCACATTAATCTTATCAGTATGCTACTTTGTATGCTTCTTAGTGCCTGGCGAGGTTTAACTTGTCGTAACTTATGCGCCCAACTGCTAGCAGCATATCCCACAATCGAGGATAATATACTGTCGTGATACCTCCTTATTATGGACGTTGGAAGATGAAATCTTCTTTGCCCAATACTGATCAGTTTGTTTCATCACTATTTTGGCACGACTGCACACCTCCGTTATATGGTCAGTAAAATTTAGTCGCTCGTCTAGCGTGACTCCCAGGTATTTACAAGTTCTAACTCTTTTTATGGAGAGGTCGTTAACTTTTATTATTGGATTTCGCTTGGGGCGGCCACTGAGAACCATGAATTGAGTCTTGTGTGGTTGCAAGGGTTAATTTCACTTTGGAGCACCAGTTTTGTAAATGTCTTAATGCCATTCTGCTTCTAGTCTCTACTTCGTCCCTTGTTCCGCCTTGTATCAGCAGTAGAAGGTCATCCGCGAAGGCAACAAGCCCCAGGAGTCCTTCTTGCCCAATCATGCTTTCTATGGCCATTTCGAATGTTACGTCCCAGAACACTGGTCCACACACAGATCCTTGCGGACAGTCTTTAGTTAATTTTTTCTCTATAGTCACTCGTGGACATCTCAGTTTGGCAAATCGGTTTTTACAGTAGTCGCGTAACGTTCCATAGAGGTTACTAGGAATTCCTATTTCTCGCAGGCGGCTAAAAAGAGCCGGCCACCATAAGTTATTGAATGCTCCAGCAATGTCGACGGCGATAGCTATTACATACTTGCTATTACTACTTTTCACTAGATGCACGGCCTTATTTATGGCATCGTCGGTCGACCTACCCGCTCTGAAACCAAACTGATGTACACTCATGCCATACTTTTTCCTGTGTTCCTGTAGTTTCCATACTAAAATTTTTTCCTGCACTTTTCCAAGCGCATTTAGCAGACAGATCGGCCGATAGGATTTAGGATTTAATGGATCCTTGTCGTTCCCCTTCTTTAGGATCACCACTTCACTCTGCTTCCAGATATTTGGAACCCTGCCTTGCTGAAGGCATTTATTAAACAGTATGCAGAGTGGTGAAGTCAACTGAACCACTAATGCCTGGAGCACTTCAGCAGCGATTCCGTCCGGTCCAGGTGTCTTTTTCCGCGACATGGCGTTAATCGCTTTAATTACTTCGTCTGGTGTCACATCATCCGCTAA
>JARYHS010011771.1:0-128115 GCA_031002005.1 Vandiemenella viatica
GGCGTCAAATTTGAAATAATGAGCCATATAATTGTTTTAAGTAAGTTAAAAAGCATTGAAATAGATGAAAAGTAACTTGCTGAATACTAGAATCCAGAAAGTCAAAAAGCGTAAAGATAGGAAGAAAAGGAGGGGGGGGAGTGAAAGTTGGAGTGCCACAGGGTAGTGTATTGGTATCATTGATATCATTCATTCTAATGAGTTATTGTGGTGATAGTGGAATTTACGTTGTTTGCAGATGACAGATTGGTATTCAATAGGATCACAAAGGGAAAAGACTATGAACAGCTGCCGGGCTACGTAAGTAGAATATCTAACTGGATAAGTCAGCATGGAATGAAGAAAAATGCCATGAAGTGTCAGCTTATTAGATACACAGATAAAAACTAAGATAATGTTGTTTATGATTATAAGATGGGGACAGAACATGGAGGAAGGAAATATATGGAGACGACGCAAGAGACCTTCACCACGCATTGAAGTGAAGCAGGGCGGAGGAGGAGTGGGGGGCATGGCCGGAGTGGAGGGGGCATGGCCGCTTCCATACAGACACGGGGAATATGTACAAAAACCTCAAGGGGACTCTAGGATAAACGTGACGCCGCAATCTGGTGATGGATTATTATGTAACTTGATATGACAAATAAAAAATGAAAAATAATATTTTTTTATATCCTGCTAAGTTTTCGAGATATTCTGTCCCAAATGTGAAATGGTTCTGGTTGAAATTCAGAAGAAAAAATTGGTGATGGATTCTTATTAAAAAAAGACGAGACAAATGAAAATTCTATATCTCACCTAGTTCTAGAGATATACTGTATCAAAAGTGAGGTGTCTTGAGTTGAAATGGAGAATAAAAATTTCGCAAAAGTCAAATTTAATGATCGATTCTTATGTAACACGGCGAGACAAATCGAAAATAAAGAATAAAATTTATCGATATCTTGCTTAGTTTTCGGGATACACTGGGATTGGTTTGATATGCGGCCTGGACTAAAAATTAATTCCTCCAAAGCCACAATGAATAACATGGTGGATATGTAAAATGGATATTTCAGTTGTTTTTAC
Organism: Vandiemenella viatica; assembly: GCA_031002005.1. NCBI lineage: Eukaryota > Metazoa > Arthropoda > Insecta > Orthoptera > Morabidae > Vandiemenella > Vandiemenella viatica. The sequence continues at coordinate 1,069 of JARYHS010011771.1, forward strand.
TACCACTTGTGGTTAGGTTGAAATGAGGCCTAGTCCAGAATAAAAATATTTATTTTGTTACCATGCATCGCAAGCTTAATTGGGAATAGCTGGAAGTGGGAGTAGTTTCCATCGCGATACACGTTTTGTCACTAACTTGGTTCTCATGCAATTACTAACAGTAATAGATAAATTCTATGTCCCTTATGGAACAACAAAACCTTTCTGGTACAGACTGCATTTAGACCTAACCACAATCTCCATTAAAATGTCGATACAGAATCAAACTACGTAGACATACCCACACGTGCGTATTTGAATCACAAACTGTATTTGCAGTAACAACATCGTTTGCTTCATCAAGATTCCTAGATTGCATAGCATAATTTAACACATTTCATTTCATCATGCAGTATAAACTGCAACGTGACGAAAGAAGGCGCAATACTAAATTCACTGAATCGCGATGTAAAACACACACCCTTAAATCTCATTTTCAACACTAGTTAAAAAGTAATGCAAGTCTATTATGTGCAAAATAGCAAGGTATGCTGATTTTCTACACTACACAAACATAAATTTGAGAATAAAGTCATCCCATTGAGAGCTATGACTAAATATTTTTAGACATGCTTCAAAGTTTGCAACTTCTACCGCCCACTTCAACAACGATAATTAGAATTAAACTTACTTATTAAATGATATTCCAGGTTCTTCCATGTCTGGCCTATTTGTGCAACCGTACGCAACACAAGATGGCATTATAAAACACATTACAAAATGAAATAATCACTACATCTAACACAATGTGAACATCGCAATTGTTTGGAAGCGCAATGTCGTCGCTGCCGCCACTGCGCATGCGCGAGGCTGCTTCACCGATTATCGTCTCTTCTCCTCCATATATTTCCTTCCTCCATCAGACAGATTTGATTGTTGAAGGATTATTATGGTGTAAATATCTTTGCCTAACATTTGATAATAAATTCAACTGGGTAGCATACATTGAGCAGGTGGCAGGAAAAGGTTTCAAAATCCTTCATTTCTTGAGACAAGCAGCACCAGAAATCTGTGGGAATGAGGTTTGAATGCACCATTGCTGGAATAAGGTGGTGTAGTTTGGGATCAACAGTTTTTGGTATTAAATATAGGTGTTGAAGGGGCTCCAAAGGAAGGCAGCTATATTTGTTTGTAAAAATTACCGAAGAAAACAATCAGTAATTGGCATGACGAAGGAGCTAGATGGAGATATTTGTTTGGAAGACAGGAGGAGGACTGGTAAAGGGACCTGGAGGAATATTGGTCAAAAAATTAGGAGTAGTGAACGGAATGGTAAAGATGACCGTGGACGCGTGCTGGCACCCTGCTTCAGGCATAAAGCAGTGGGAAAATCTCCTGTTGTGGGCGAGGGTGTCGGGGATAACAAGAAATAACTAACGGAAATGATGAACAATCTGCCAAGATAACTGATAGAATTTAAAATGAAAGATCATATCCAAAAAAGTAAATGGGTTATCACTCAAATCTGTATATTAAAATAATAATAAAGTAATAAAGGTTAATTAGATGACTAGCAAATTCGCCAACGAAGCATCGCAATTTAAAAAAAAAAAAAAAAAAAATATTTAGTGGTTCTGTAAATTTTATATGAATCGATGGAAGGAGGGAAAGCGGAACAATGATTTAGAATTTAGATAGCAATGATCTTAGATTTGGAGAAGCAGATATAAAAAGTGAAATTCTTACTCTTAGACATTAAACATCTCTGTAGATGAACCTATCAGCTGTTCTCGTGAATCGTCGTTATTTTGCTGTGTAGTTATATTTCGTTTTGCTCGCTCGAGACGACAGGAGGAGGTGATATGGAGCCAATAAGTGCTGTATATATTTTGGAAGAGGTAGGTTTACAGCTTAAAGCTGCTTACGGAGTCGTAGAGTACACGCTTAATGTCCCACAACAACTTGAGGACCCTCCTTTCACTCGCCTGCTGTTTACTTTGCTTGATAAAAACTTGCGAATTAACACATTTTGCTCGTTAGACTGTATGAGATTAACACGCGATGTTCTCGATTCCTTTAAGTAAGTAGTGTTTGAAAATATGAGCAAATTCATTTACAGTAAGTAAAACGTTGTTTACTAGTGCTTCACTGTGATAAATCGGTATGCTAAGTTGAAGAGAGAAAGGCTCTTTTTGCTGTAAATACTGCACAAATTTACTTTTGTATGAAAAATACTACAGGCACAGAAAAATCTCATTGATGTGCCATTTAGAGGTATGTATTGTACAGTGATTTCTGTCAACTCTTTTTGTCTGTGCTGATTACTGTTATGTTACACAGAGTTAAGCAGTTTAGGAACAGCAATCTGTAGTTGTTTGAAAGTTATTTTCTTCAATATCTTGCTTTCCATTTTTAGTTAAAATTAGTTAAATATGGAGTTCTTAAATCGTAGTCAAAATGTAGTATGTATTTGCTTGTCAATAGAATGTCACTGAATGAAACGTTTATTGTAAAAGTGGTATTTTTAGTTTTCAGTGTAAGCCACATAGATTTCAGTTTGTTAGTATCCTCTTGTTGCTAACAGAATTTTCCAGCACAAATTTAAATGTGTTGCATTAGGGAGAGGTGTGTTCATCTGTTATGTATTGTGAGTATCTTTTGAAAACACTGAGTTGCGTTTTGCTCCAAATAGTATAGTTCTGGTGATGCTCTGAAGTTCCTTATCTTAATTAGTTGCTAGAAATAACTGAAGATGGTAATGTAGAAATTGAATACTCAAATATTTCTGTTGAGATGGTTGCGAGTATATAATATAGAAGTTCTTTTCTGTCATATGGGTTAACATTATAATAAGTATTCTCCTATTTACTTGTACAATTGAGCCATAATCATAGACCAAAGTGTGATAAGTATGGATAGTTTCTGTTTCATAATGATGACAATTTGTTTCACCACTTGCAGCCTCGGTGGTGGTTCACATTGTGTCGGCTCGCATTACTGTTGTTGTTGGAGTTTTGAGACATGAGCATATCTTAGTAATTTTCAACTGACAGGCGTAAACAGTTCTCAGGAAAAACTAACTGTTCTTATGAGTCACTGACTTGTTTGTAGATAATATTAACTTCAACTCTTTTCTTTTTTGTAATGATCAGTGCTGTTTGTCCTTAAAATTCTGTATACTATTTAACAAAACATTGTGATTACATAGGGGTTATGAAAAACAATTATCTGATGACCTATTCTATCTTCAAATAATTAAGTTTTTAATAAAAGCTTCCTGCCACAAAATTCTGAAGATTAAATGAGACTGACCTGCCGAGAATGTCTCCATTCCCACCAAAGATGCAGTTTCCTTTTCATGAACCACTGACTTATTTTATGTAGTAGGCATAAAGCTCCATAGTTACTTTAATGATATGAGAACAAAAATAGAGTTACTGTCGTCAGTATTTTTCTAGTTATTTTTCCTCCAGGTAGAGTTTCCACTCAGTTCTCCAGTGACCGAGATATGTACATGCCTTGGGAGCCATTCTGTTGAGTCAACAATATTCTTACTGAATGTGTAGCCAGCTATATTACCGGCTGTGTATGATAACATATATTTGTTTATTTATTTCGTATTTCACAAGGATACAAAGACACTAATTACATTCAATCACAATAGACAGAACCAAACATGAATTTTTCTATAGACTGATTTCCAACAGTTGCAGCCATTTGATTGCTTCTGTGGTTGCTTCGTAAATCTGATGCATAGTACTACTGAATCTCCTAAGAGGGCACTCCATGGCAACAAGATTAATAGTTTGCTGATGGTTACCACAATCACAAGAAGGATTCTCTATCATTCCCCACTTGTCACCCAGTAATTGTATCTACCGTGGCCTGTTCTTATTCGGTTCAGTGTCATTCAGATTTTCCTGGAGTTTGAATCCAGGAGGCTTCCATGTAGGGTCTTGGATTAGTGCATGTTTGTCAGGGTTGGAATTGGTCCTCAGCGCACCATGCTTTGTTTATTTTGGAAGTGATTTTGGACCAGCACTTGAATAAACTTCCACATTGAATACCTATATTTTAATCATTTTGGAGTTTATGTGTGCAGTCCTGATGAATTGAAGATGTAGATACATTAAACGTTTCTTCCACTCCTTTTTAAAGCCACTTGTCTTGAGAATTGGTGGGGAGGTTGTTAGAAAGTACATGCAACTATTCTGTAGGTGATTTTACAGTTCCATGATCACTTGTCAATCAACCTGTACAATTTTCTATTAAAGATCAAATATCATTCTCTGCCTGTAGCCTCACATTGCTTCTCATTGCATATTCCTAATATTTGTTATCAAGCTATTTCTGAAATAACTAAAATGAAGTTAGTTGCTCTGTTTGAAACCAGTTGTGGTTTAATTCATTCATTTATGTCAGTTTTAGTATCATAATATACCCTTTGACCAACAACTTGCTCCCATTTCCTGAATTAACTTGTACTCTAGTAAGATATACAGACAAATAAATCCAATTTCTGACCTTATGAGATATCCAAACTTCATGAACTAAAAAAGTTCGAAAGCCTGAAAACAGATTGAAAGTGAAATGAGGACTGTTTCTGTATTGCATAATTAGTGCAATTGCCATTTCAGTGGCCTCTATTGTATAAACTCTTGCATCATCTTCACCACAATTATCTGTCCAGAACAGTGAGAATGGCTGATATCATGTTCAAAAAATTTATAAAAACTTGTGTGTAGGTTCACATGTTCTTAGGAACTTCTTCACAATTAGACTACAGAGTAATTGCTGTGGCCACCTCTCTATCTGAACTCTGTTAGTGGGAAATGGCATATAAACAAACTATTAGCAGCACCTACCTGCCTGTACTCAACATTCAGAAATATTCGCCATAATCCAAGCCTTACTCTACTTTTGCTTTAAATATTTGTTAATGAAAATACTTTTTTTTGCTACCACTTATTAATTTATTTAATTTCAGAAACATTTCACCCTTATGGAACAGTTTATAGTGAGTGAGAACTAGGTGCTGATCATAAACAGCTCTATTTTCATAGAAACCAGTTTGATGCTGTGGTCAACATTACTTCATATATTTTTGTGAAGGTCACAATTTCTCTAGTTTTTTCACTGGACAAACTTTTTTGATTTTGTTTGGTTTCCACACTTCCTCTAGTGGTTACACTCTTTTCTATGTGAATGGCTCTTCTTTTCCAAGTGGTTTCCTCATCTGTATGACATGTTTAATGTTTTGTGCAGGTAAAAGAATTTTAAATCATTAAATGTGCAAATATCTCTGATGTAAGGCAAATGCTTAGTGAGTTAGAAATCAATTGAAATTAAATTTCAGGTCTTTATGTATCTGGTTAACATGTTATTGTTGATTTAATGGAAGTATTCTTCATGAGGCCAGTGGGAAAACTATCAGTGAAGTCTGTTTGTGTGTTGTTTCATAAATCAGTCAAGAGCTTGGCATACTGCATTCATTAGTATAGAAACAATATATTTTTATTTAATTTAAAAATATTAATTATTCATAAATGAGGATATTTGGTCATAGTAATTTTATGGAATTATATATATATCTATACAATTTTATTCTCCGACATCTAATTTGTGCATTATGAGGGGTTGCATTGTTGGCTGTTGAGTAAATTGTATGGTTGTCCACTAGTTATATAAATACTTTATTTTTAAATCGTTAGTTGCTTTTATGATTCAAAACATTAAGAAACAGTCATCACAACCATTTCACTTCTATTAAAGGAAAAACATTGTAATTATTTTGCCAGTTTGACATGTACTTATTAATGTATTATAGTACTTCTAAAGTTTATGCTAGTTGTCCTTCTATGATGAGCCCTATTTTTGATTAGCAGTATAGTAGTAGTTAGCCTTTGTCAGAAGTGATGTTTTGTGTTTGATCATTCCTGCAGACTGGATTTATTGTAATCGCCGTACTGATCTTAACCTGTGAGTAAGCTTGCTTTCCCTATATTATTATTACTTTGCAATTCACTAAAATGCATTTATACATTAGAAGGATATTCCGGAAATGTCAGGAGGCACCCATGGGCTATTTTGAGGAAACATCCTGGCATTTGCCTGGAGTGATGTGGGAAAATTGTGTAAATGCTATCTGAAGGTTAACACTAGGTGTTGTCATTTGGTAGAATGTATGTTGAATCTCGATTTGTTCTTGGCCAGGCCATCCAGATTTCCATTTTCCACAGTTTCTGAAAATTGCTTGAGGGGAATTTTGTGTCATTTCTTCAAAATTGAATGGTTGAATTCCTACCTCATTCATTTTCTTGGTCAATTTTCAACCACAATTGTATCAAAGAACCATAAAGCTCCAGAAATAAAACCTTAACTCTTTTAAATCGTGGTTTCATTTATCTATATCAGCTATGATGTTTTTTGTTATATAAATTTCCAAATAATGTAATGAGCATGCTGAGTGAGCAGTAGTGTTGAGGTAATCAGGCAGTCTCTGCTAGGCCCTGCATCAGATTTTGGTTTTCCATGGTTCCTCAAAATCACTTCAGATAAGTGCAAGATCGTTTCTTCATAAGTGTTATTACTATTTTTTACTGCATGATGACATCTAATAATCACATTATGGGCAAGATGTAAAGCACTAACAAAAGATTAAATTATTTATATTATTTAATGATAAAGAATTCATTTGTATAATATACATGATAACTTTGCAGTGCCTTTAATAAATCAGAAAGGCTACAGGAGCAGTCACTAAAGGCTTTCTTGTAGTCCTTTATAGAATTATTTTTTTTGTTAGACCAGTATGTTTAGATGATATTCTGAACCAAATTTTATTTTACGAAAAAAAATTCTCAGCATATTTGCGTTGGAATAACACCTCCTGCATAAGTTTTGATTTTCCTTTCTTTGAATTATTTCCTAATGTATAGATTATGTTGTATTTCTCATTATTTCCTTTTTTTTTAAGAATATGCTGGAAGATGTCAAACAAGAGAATTCAGAAATGGCACCTGTAACTGATAGGTAAGGTGTTTCCTTGTTATTAAACAATAAGCTATTGTAGAAATTTATATTACTTTAAAATCTGATCATGACTTACCACACTCTGAAATATAGATCATTCTGCTTAACAAACATCCTTGTTCTGTTGTGAATAATTTACCTGTTGTTGATAAAACTCAGTACTAGAATAACAAGTGTAAGATATTATGTTTTTCAAGGCACAAATAAAGTCAAATAATTGAATTTTATAGCATCATTAAAATAATTTAACTCACATGTCTTGTTGCGATTAATTTGGTATTATCATATATGCAAATAGGCATGTCCAAGTGGGAGAAAAAACATTTACCTTGTTGACTCGTGGTAACGCTCTCTCCTCACATTTGGGAGGGCAGGGTTCTAATCCCATTCTGGCCATCCAGATTTAGGTTTCCTCTGTTTTCCGCAAACCACTCCAGGCAAATGCTATGGCCGAATTCCTTTCCATTCCTTGTCACCAGTCCTTTTATGCCTCTAATGACCTCAATGTTGATGAGGTGTAAAGCCATAGTACAAAAAAATGCTGGCTCCTTAATTTTTGTAACTTTTGTCAATTAAGTGCTATGATGCTGGAAAATTTCATTGCATTTGTTAGAAACAAATTTCTTAATATATTAAGTAGTTAAACACTGTTTTATGAATCATTACTAATTATTATTGACCTTTTAAATTCCAGTACTCTTATTTTCATAGAAATACAGATATTTGACATTGATTAGCCCTACAAATAATTAATATTTTTCTCATAATTATTTAGCATTTCATAGCTCATTATTGTTTATCACATCTTACTTTATCCTTATAAGTATCCGATTCCCAATGTTTCTCCTTTGTTTCTTTATTTTTATTTAGAAAATAACAACAAAAAAGGATAGATCACCCATTCGCAAAAACTGTAGCCTGGAGGTCCAAGAGTTTTCTCTCAGGTGCACCCACCCTGTGCTATGTAATTACAAATTTAAGGAGCTAAACATTCATCCCCATCCCTTCCCACTGGCTATAAAATATGCTCTCGCAGCATACTTTTATTGCCCAGAGGTCATGACTATGATATAGGTATATGATTTTTCTGCATGCTGTGTGGATTCATCTCAGTTTTATTGCTAGGTAGGCCATAGTAATCCTTGTCATCTGAGCCCAGGAACATATCATACATCAAGCAAATGTTCTGGAGATACCATTTGTATATTAACAGTGAGAAGATGAGGATAGTGGCATTCCAGTAGCCAATTAGATGAAATTGATATTTGGACAAAGATATAATTTCAACCTGTTACTATGACAAGGCCATGATACATTATTTCCGTATCATATAAGAAATGTGTGGGATGTAAGACTTGTACCTAATGCAAGGAGAGTTTCCCAGTTTAAATTTTACTTGTATAATGACATAGCCCTAAACATTGTGTTTTATGTGTTTGTGGAGTGTTAACTCCTCCCTTCGAGTATGGTGAGTGGTGGGTGTATGTTATCTTTCATTTACATATACATTCTGCCTCTCCTATTACATTTGTGCTGAGAAAGTCATAATGTAAATGATTTATTTTAAGACATGTCAGCCCTTAAAGGGGTGTGAGAAATATTTTGCTTTTTGTGTATTTGTAAAATTGATAAAGCATCACAGTCAGTATATTTATATTGGTAGAGGTTTTACTATCTATCTTATTGAAATATTTGATGACATATTTCAGTAAACTAGATTGCAAAATTTCTACCTAAATAAAATCATTGACTGCTATACTTTATCAATTTTACAAATACACAAAAGGAAATGTTTTCCTCACACAATGTCCCTGGTTTTTATTTTATTTTAAATCAATGAGATAAACCATTCTATTATAGAAAGCGTAGTGAATACACACTATATAGCAAAAACTTGACTCGGAAAAATCTCTCATAACTTCTTGTCACCAAACAGCCATGAGACTTAGTCTCATCTTTAAAAACTATTTTTTATTTTATTTCTTTTTGTAAGCTAATCATTTGTTCAAAGTCATTGGTAAAAAATGTCTGTTTTATATAACTTGACCAAGGCAACATATTTTTTTCTCCATGAGAGATTATAAAAGTTTTGCATGGATAATCCATGTAGCAAAATGAATTAATGTGCTTTAAATAGGCAATGTACAAAACAACTGGTATATTTCATGAGCACTCATAGACAATACTCGATTCAGCTTTTTCACCTAGTTTTAAGGTTGGCAGAGTGGTATAATGGGGTTCCCTAATTGGAGTGTGGATTCGCATCCCAAACCTGATGAATCATCTTGAATACACGTTGGGTCTATGAAAGGTGACCGGCATATTTAGCAAAAACTTTGCAAATTTGCCTCAGGTATCGACCATGTAATAACTGAATTCACTTGTATTTCATCCCTATTATATTTTTGATAGAGCAGCCTCATCTCTCAGTATTTAACATATTTGAGATTGCATCTATTTCCAAAGACTCCAAGAAATTAAAGTACTGAATTTTATATTCCAAATATTCTGTTAGTTTCATTTAGTCTGCTACATGATAATGTCATGACTATATACTCACTCTCACTCATATACACACAGGCAAAGTCATCCACACAAACCATCTGACTCACCAAACCACACACTTTCAGACATCCACAAACACTTATGCCAAACACATTTCATCTCTAGCTCGTCCACATGCATCAACTTACATGGGCAGACATCCTCCAACATACTTAAACAAACACATAAGCACTAACCAACTCATATATACCTGCACAAGACAACAGTCACTCACACACTAAAGAGATCACTCAAACATGCACCCAAACTCACATGCAGGAAAGGAACTGCATGTCCTATACTACATGGGCCACTTCAATATGTGTTTATTCTGACAAATATATAATCAGTTTCAATATTTCTTTAAATGAATTTATTACGTTTGACTTACTATTTAAAACACAATTTTGCAAGAATTCTACTTAAAAATAATTTGTTTACAATTTTATTTATTGAATTCAATTTTCAATATAATCTAATGTAGGGAACAGTCAATAGCCCTCCCTCGACAATTCTGGTTTTGAAATAGATGTGATTAGCTTAAAGAACAATGGAGCTACTTAATACAGCAATTCTGTTAAACGCCCCATGAGATAAATTCTACCAATGTTGTGATTAAACATTCACGTTCGACCAATAGTATAGAAAGATTCTGCGGACATAATAATATACAAATGTTAATGTTGTGGTTCCTTAAGGTACTTTCAATTTTTTTCTCACTTGAGGCCTTACACCTCATCAAAGTCATTAGAGCCGAGAAATTCTGACAGAATGAATGAGAAGGTATTGAGCAATGGCATTTATGAAAGAACCGTCCTACCATTTTTCCAGAGTATTATTTTACAAAACCATAGAAAACCGAAATTTAAATGGCTCCTTGATGACTCGAATCTGTTTCCTCCTGAACACAAGGCCAGAGCATCACTACTCATCTACAATTCTTGGTACTCCCTTATAACATGGATTCAAGTAGTAAGTTTTTTTCTGATTAACACTATCATTAATGATATTCATTGCTCTTCCTGTTGTCATCTCGCTTTTTACTTCAAAATTTAAATGCTTCTCCAACCAAGAGCTTATGTACTTGTAAACTGGTGTAATTGAACTCTGTTACTTTCTTGTAGTGGGTGCTCTTTGGTGAGTGTGGTGCAGGGTTTGAGTCCCACAGATGACACCAGAGTTTGTTTGTGTTTCTGAGTGGATATTGATTGATTGTCTATTGGAAGTGATATCACTAAACTGTCCGATTATATCTTCTTGATATTTCTTCTTGTCAGGTTGATGGTCTTCTGTCTTGACACCAGGTAATTGTTGATAGAGCAGTATTACCAGAAGGTGTAGACAAAAAGCTATTGAAAACAACTAAAGTCTGCCGTAGATGTTATATTTTTTATTAAAAAAAGGCTGCATAAGTTCTTTGTGGCTTGTGTGTTATTACCCTGATATGGATTAGAAAGGTTTTACATAAAAAAACAGAAGTTACAGCAAAGTCCAGGTTTATTGCGATTACATATACACAGACAGTTTCACAAACACAGAATGTAACTCCTATTCCATGCAATATATTAGCCGCTATCCCTGCTTTGATGAATTTGGATGATTATGGCTGAAATGAGATAAGCGCTTAGATCAAATGTCACTACATGAGCTCTCAGCAAAGACTGCCTGAGTACATATGCACTCACGAGGAAGTGCTGACACCATATCACATGTAGGCACGGTGTTGCGTTGTGGCTGGCAAACTGCGGCCGCTAATGAGCTTAAATTCATTCCATAATACAAAATATTACAGGGGTTTATTTGGTCCCCTTACATTGGATTTCTTCAAATTGGTTTAATTCAGTCTCTTTACATTGATGTAGCTTTCTATATGATCTACCAAACTTAAATACAATCCTCGCCGAGATTGCTAAATACTTTGTTGCTTTTCAAAAATTCCTTTCCAGGAACAACAAAAATTCACTTGCAAAGCCAATTAGTCCTAATAGTTCCAGTGTTGTATGACGTATCTGTATGCTGTTTACAGTCCTAAATCCCAGCATACTGTATCTCCAGTTGAGCCTTGTGGGTATCGTTGAGTCAGAAGTTGAGTAATGGCCATTTTTGGGTAATACAAGGTGGAAACAGGACTCCCATAAAATTTTCCATATTCTCAATATGTCCAAAAAGTGATCATGGTTTTTGATTATTTGTATAAACAATGGTGGCCTCTGTTTATCTTCCGACTTGAAATTTTGTTTTCAGTTTTATTTCCAATACCTTCCTGTAGTTTTGTTTGTTGTATAGAATCAGCTCATTTAAATGCCATAGAGATTGAGTGGCTTAGTTTCTGTTTGGTGCTGCATATTACAATGGAGACATGTATTATGATTTGCTAATGAGCTACTTTGAAAAATGGTATATTTATTAACATAAAGTTCACAGAATTTTTATTTTTTTAATCATACTTCCTGTGACATATATTCTATGTTGGTATAACTGTCTTTTATTTTTTCATTTTTTCAGTTAAAATTTTTTCTCTATTTTTTCCCCTTCTTTAGATCCTTGTTTAAAGCACCATCATTATCAGAACTAGTCTGTGCGTTCTGTGCACAGACATTTTTTATCTTGGTGCTCTCTAACAAAACACGTGTTCAGCCATGTCTCAGCTGTTTCTGCCCCATTATATGATTGTACATTTAGCTCTGGAATATTCGAAGATGTGGTGAAACTACAGATTCATAAGTATACTAATAGAACTTCACAAAGAAGGTAAGATCACTAGTTCCTATTTATATTTTTGATTCAAGGTTTTTGATTTCGGATTTTTTTTTTTAAACTGTGACTATCTCTTGCGTGTAAATTTATGCACTATAACTGTACCTGATTATATCACTTTAAGTAAATGACAAGTTATGTGAGATCCTATAATTAATAACAAGAAATGATAATATATGCAATTGCCTTTGTAAATATTCGGTTGATTGTTGTGTGTGTGCTGTTATAAATTAAGAGCACTTCTGAAATACGAGGGTGAACAAAAAGCAATTTACACTAGCTCACCGTGCGAGCACACTGTGTGTTGTGGCCAATGCAGAGCAAGCTGCAGAAACTGCCGACACGTCCGATAGGGAGGCTGGTGTGGTATTTTGTCGTGTTGTGTGCGCATAGTGAGCTAGGCTCAGTGATGCGTCAACTGGATGTTCACTCCAAATTGGAGGTGCCTACAACGATCAGATTTCTATGGGCTAAACAGCTCAATTGCCCTTCCATTCATCATGAAATCACAGCTTTATATGGTGAGCATACAATTCCTTGGCCGCTTATTGTAATGTGGTGTAAGAAATTAGGGGTGGAAACACACACGGATTAATATCACGAAGGCAGGCCCACAATGTTCCATACTGTTGCCAATATTAACTATATATATGGGATAGTTAGGGAATCAGTGCATAACTTGCCAGCATATCGAACATTTTGCCTGGCACTGTGTTCTCCATCATTCACCAGCACCTTGGATTTTGTGAACTGTGTCAAAGATAGGACCCACATGTGCTCACCAATGTTCACAAGGGACAATGTTTCCAATCGACACTGTCATTTTTGAAACGGTATTCTTTGGAGGGCAAAGAGTTTCTACAGCGAATCATCACACAGGTTGAAACGTGGGTCCACCACTTCACCCCTGAAACAAAGAGAACATTGATGGAATGGGTGCTCACTATCATGAAAGAACTCTGAGGTCCAACCCACAGCAGGAAGGGTTGGCGACTGTGTTCTTTACATGGAGTGTGTGGTGCATGTGAAATTTATGCCACAAGGCATGGAAATCAACTCGGCTTCATATAGTCAAATGTTGAACCAGTTGTGTAAGATAATTAAAGAAAAGCGACAAGTAAATTGAGCATCAGTGTGATTTTGTTGCATGGTTATGCAACACCTCACATGACCCTATTTTTCTATAGAACAATGGCGGCTTCTGTTGATCTTGCAACTTGAAATGCACATTGTTTGAGTTTTATTTCCTGTAGCTTCCTGTAGTTTTGTTTGTTACATGAAATCTGCTCATTTAAATCCCATACACAGTCATTGGCTTTGTTTCTGTCTAATGCTGTATATTACAATACAGTCATGTGTTATGAGTTGTTAATGAGCTACTGTGAAAAAATGGTGTATGAGGCGTATTTTTTTAAGTAATAACCAGTCGGCAATATCCTCTTAAATCTCACACGAACGAAATTGAAGCGCTGCGCACCACTATTCTGGCATCATATGGTCAAGCGTAGGACGCAGTTATCGCAAAGTTAGTGGCGTGTACACTTCGTGGTGAGCGATGGAAGCGTTTAAGACGATCTAGAATCCCGCCATATGTGAAATAAGGTCAGTCATCAGGTTCTTGTCAGGCAAGAAATGTGACACCGGCGGAAATTCATCGCCAGATCTGTCAAGTGTATGGCTCCAATGCAATGAATGAAGGTAACGTTTGTAAGAGGGTAAGATTATTCAAGGATGGTCGGCGGAATGTGCACAATGAACAGCTCTCGGGCCGCCATCCGTAATCAACGACGATCTTGTGCGTGCGGTAGACAACAAAATTCGTGAAAACAGGCGTTTCACAATTTCCACATTGTCCTTTCATTTTCCACAAGTTTCAAGATCCGTCCCTCTACAAAATTGTGTCGGAGAAATTGGATTACAGCAAGTTGTGCTTCCGCTGGTTCCAAAGATGCTCTCTGAGGAACACAAAACTAAAGGGTGTGCTAATGCATTGATGTTTTTGACCAGATATCAAGAAGAAGGTTATGGATTTTTGGACCATCATCACAGGAGACGAGACTTGGATGTCCCATCTCACCCCGGAATCGAAGCAGCAATCTATGGAGTTGGCGGCACACAGCGTCTCCTAAGAAAGTGAAATTCAAGCAGTAAATTTCAACACGGAAGATTATGGCGAGTGTGTTTGGGAAAGGCATGTGTTTTGCTGGTCGAGTTCTTGCAGCGAGGAACAACAGTAAACGCAGCTGCATATTATCAAACTTAGAGAAAACTTCACCATGCGCCCAGAATAAACGGCGTGACTGCTGTCTGGGGAGTTCTGCTACCTTCACGACAATGCGAGACCACATACTGCTGCTGCAACGCAAGCTTTGATGACTCTTTTCACTGGAAGCAATTGGATCATCCCCCTTACAGTCCAGACCTTGCGCGAAGTTATTCATCTCTTTTTGCACCTCAAGAGGTTCCTGGGGGCAAGCGTTTCAACAAGATGATGAATTGAAACTTGCGGTTTCAGCAACTGGTTTTCCGCTCAGGCGGCAGACTTCTATGATGATGGTATACAAAAACTCATCTCAGCGTATGACAAATGCTTGAACAATAATGGCAACTATGTGGAAAAGTACCTGAAAGGTTGTAGAATGTCATGTTTAATAAATTACCAAAATATTTTTCATTGGTTAAATTTATTTCCAACCAGTTCTTACTTAAAAAATATGCCTCGTATTATTAATATAAACATCTCAGGATTCTTTTTGCTTTAATCATATTTCATGTGACATAATTCAATGTTGGTATAGTTGTCCTTTATTGTTAATCCATTGTTTTCACCATTTTGTCTATTAGATCCTTGTTTAAAGCACCGTTATTATCAGAAACTTGCCTGTGTGTTCTGTGAACAGACATTTTTATCTTGGTGCTCTCTAACAAAACACGTCTTCAGCCATGTCTCAGCTGTGTCTGCCCCATTATATGAGTCTGCACACAGCTCTGAGGAGTTCGAAGATACTGGGAAACTGCAGTTTCATAAGTTCACTAATAGAACTTCACAAAGAAGGTAAGATCACTAGTTTAATAGTTTTGAGTCAGGATTTTTTGATTACCTCTTGTGAGCAGAAGTTTTGCTCTATAACCTGAGTTATTAGTATCTGATTATATCACTTCAAGTCAATGACAAGTTATATGTGATCCTATGATTAATAATTAGAAATAAGAATATATGCAATTGCCTTTGTAAATATTGGTTTGATTGTTATATGCACGCTGTTATAAATTAAGAGCACTTCTGGACTACGAGGGTGAATCAAAAAGTAATTTACACTAGCTAGCCATGAGAGCATGTTGTGTGTTGTGGCTGATGCAGAGAAAGCTGCAGAAACTGCCGACACATCCGACAGGGAGACTGGCGTGGTATTCTGTCATGTTGTGTGTGCAGAGCGGGCTAGGTTCAATGACGTGTCACCTGGGTGTTCACTCCAAAGTACAGGTGCGTACAACCATCAGATTACTATAGGATAACCTGCTCAATTGCACTTACATTCATCGTGAAATCACTGCTGTTTATGGTGAGCATGCAATTCGTTGGCCACATATTGTAAAGTGGTGTAAGCAATTTGGGGCTGGATACACAGATCTCACAGACGAATATTATGTAGGCAGGTTCACAACGTCCCATACTGTTACCAATGTTGACTGTTTAGGTTGGATAATTAGAGAGAATCAGCACATAACACTGCAGATAATTTGCAGCATGCTGAGCTCTTCGTATGGCAGTGTGTTCTCCATTGTCACCAGCATCTTGGATTTTGTGAACTGTTTCATAGATGGGTCGCACATGTGCTTACCGATGTTCACAAGGGACAACATTTCCAATTGTCACTGGCATTTTTAAAGTGGCTTTCTGTTGAGGGCAATAAGTTTCTGCAGCAAATCACCCTATAGGATGAAATGTGGCTCCACCCCTGAAACAATGAGAAGATTGATGGAATGGCTGCACAACACCACGAAAGAATGCTGATGTACAACATGCAGCAGGTAGGGTTTCCAACTATGTTCTTTGACATGGAGAGTGTGGTGCTTGTGAAATTTATGCCGAAAGGCACAATAATCAACTTGGCTTCGTATAGTAAAATGTTTGAACCAGTTGGGTAAGGCAATTAAACAAAAACGACAGGGAAAATTGAGCATTAGTGTGATTTTGTTGCACTATAATGCAAACACGTCACACGGCCCACCAAACAACTGAACTTATGCAGCGATTCAAGTGGGAGGTATGGCAACTTCCTCCATATAGTCCAGACTTAACGCCTTGCGATTATTAGGTGTTCAGAAAGCTCAGTCGACAACAATACTGAAACAATTAGATAATGGAAACTGCTGTCTCATAGTGCTGGTGGTGGTTTCTATGCATCTGGAATCGTAAAGTGAGTTTACTATTTTGAGAAATGTTTACAGTCTCTTGGGGACTATGTGGAAAAAGAACTTACGTTGTATACTGTCTCCGTGTTGCCTATATATACCCAATTAATATCTTACAATTTGGCATCTACAAATTAAAAGGCAGCATTTGGATATATTATATTGTTTTAGGATGATCCAGTATCCTTTGGATTATGAAACAATTTGGCGTGTTTCCAGTATAACTTATTCAGGGGTAGCGATTCAAAAGTTATCAATGACACCTCTATAGAATATTGTCAATATTGTTTTTAGAACTGTGTGGAATAAGTTATGAGTAGGTATTGAGAAATTACAAGTCGGCTAACAAAGCTAAACATATCGAAAAATTATATTAAAATAGTTAATTGTATGATCTAAAATTAAATATGTTTTAAAGAGAATGGTATAATTAAGTGGAAAAATTTCTCTTGTATGTGTACTAGTTATTTTCCAGCTTTGTAATATAGGTTTATGTTATGTCTGAAATTAATAGTTATTTTTTTAATATGTTCTTTTAAGTGAGATTTTTGTGAAGTTGATATTTTCAAGTAATATTGTGCAACCTTTTTATGGTGTTTGATTTATAAATTGTAGAGAATTTTTACAAGATTAATTGTTGGTGGCAAAGTGTTGTTTGGATAGTGATAATGAAATTTTTGGGAGTTAGTTAAACCGAATTCTGAATGTGTTTTGATTTAGAATGTTTTAATCGGTTTTCACTTTAGAATAAATCATTGGTGATAGTTTTAGATAATGTGGTTGGTGAGCAGTGTTCCTCTGGCCTCACATTTAAGAGTATGTTGGTTTGAATCCCTGTCTGGTTATCAAGAGTTGGGATTTCCATGATTTCCATAAATTATTCTAAGCTTATGGGAGAATCATTCCTTTAAATAGTTGTGGCCTAATTCCTTTGCTTTTCTTTCCTCCAATCATTCCAATCTCTAATAAGCTCGACTTGGGCAAGTCATAAAGGAGTAAGCAAAAAAGTGGTTTCTTTGCCTATTACTGATAAACCAATTAACTATCAGTCTTGTACTTATAAACTTAAATTAAAATGTATTACTACTTGTTCTGGTCCAGCATTTAATATCCTAGTGTGCACTTAGAATCCAGATGACTAGATCAGCTCATTGCAATTTAATCATTGGATGCTCCTGAACACACTTTAGAAGCCAGGTGCCAATAATTGCGCTTAAAATTATCAGTTACAGTTATTACTGGTTGGCGCTGTTTGAACGCCTTGCTTGGCTCTACGGGTTTGATACTTGACATATGTTGTCCAATTATTAATCAGGTTTAGAGACCCAAATTAAAATATATTACTGCTTGCTCAGCCCATGAGATTGAAACCCAGTGATGTTATGACTAATATCTGATAACAGTTTCTAGTCTTCGATTGAATATCTAGAATAGGCAATTTGGAGCATATCTCAATAGTTTGATATCAGATGATGATATGTTATTTCAAATATTTTTTAATGTTTCCACACAAAATCGTATTTGTAACATCATTTGATGATATTATCACATAATTGTGTGACAGATTCCTAGTCAAACGTTATATTCAGAGCTAAAATTTCATTTCCAAAGTTGTATTTGTAAAAGTTCCAGCTTATGAGAGTACGAGTTAGAAGTCACCGAATTCAGCAAGTAGAATGCGTGGACTATGTACTCAATATAATACTTACAGTTTCTTCACTAAAGGCTCTTGACTATCCCTGTTTGGTTCTACTACTATAAGACTATCAGGATAATGATTTTGTATGGTGCCACCTGTCCCATACTGAGGTGAAGGGTAAAAATGGAAACTGCCACAGGAAAAATTAGCCACAAATATCCCTCCACTTATGTTATCCTCATTTTACAATCATTTAGTTGTGTGAGTCAAAAGTATCTAATACTAATAGTGTGGGAGACACCCCCTAGATACAGGATATTCTATGAGGCATCCCTGTTTGTTTTGGAATTTTGTACTTAGTAACTTCAAGCTTTGAAATAAAGGATACCTTGTATCAGCAGCAATAACATTACTGTCAACAACACTAAAATCTCATTATAATGTACTTAACCATTTTATTTTTTATTTCTGTCCATTATACTTTTTCAAGATTCTTTTATAATGCCATACTGCAAATAGTAGACCAGATTCGAACCTCAGTCATGAATTACACAATTTTCGTTGCATGACCATTCAACAGAGGACAGACTTCTATATTATTAAAAAAAATGTTGACAAGACAGATTTTACTGCACACTAGCAACTCCATATATTATTAGAAGATTGTTTATTTTCCAATGAGTGATAACAACTCTCAGATTGTTTTTCTTACCGGTCTGTATTTATATTATGGCTGTTTCAATTCTCTTCCTAGTGTCAGATTCATCTATACCTTAAGAAATATATTTTTTTTCTTTCTTACATATTTTCAATTAAAATCATCTCTGTATAGTGCTTGTTAGTAGAATATATATGATTGCTGGTTTATAATTTTTAATCACAATGACTCCAAATCTATTATTATGTTTGGCTTTGATTACAGTACAACTCTGATTAATGTAAAAAAAAGAAAAAAACTGAGTGTTCAAACAGAGGTTCCTAATTCAGTATTACCTTAACCTATACAACATCAAGTTTCCTCTATAAATGACCATAAAAGTTTTGTATGGATAATACAAGTGGCAGAATGGATAATTATTATGCTTTAAATATGGACAATAAAAAGGGTTTGGTTATTTTATGAGTGCCTATAATTTTTACTTATTGGTCAGGTAGGGCAAATGGTCTAACTTGTCTAGATAAAATCTTAGTTCTCAAATTGCTCTGTGAATTCAAATCATACACCTGATTATTATTACTTATATTATTATTAATGAACATAGGGTGCATTGCCTTGCATATTTAGCAATATAGCATGACCCCAAATTGCTCATGCCTTGGCTAGGGTATAAATGCCAGCACAGTGGTTCTCACTCACTTTGTTTTGTGATCACATGTTGCTTGAGAATGGTTTAATTGAAAAACTTTACCTTTAGATTAGTACCAGACTAATCTACTCCTATATCAATCATTCAAAAACAGAATTCACCAATACTTCATCCTTATTCTATTTTTCACAGAGTGGTCTGCTGACTGCCTGACTAGAATGTTACTTTTTAGTTGGATTAAAATAGTAAATATTTTTTTTTGTGGATATTTGTATTTTTTATTCCTGTTATCTTTTTTTACTGGGCTTTAAAATGTAAATGTTTAACAAACTGAGAACTACCTGAGAACTGAGAAGTACCTGCATACTGGATTTCTGCAAGTAGGTTTAGATTCAGTCTTTATATTGGGATTTTGATATACCTTTTATTAAGAGGTACCAAACTCATTCTAATGCAGGCATAAAAAAAAAAAAAAAAAAAAAAATATATATAAATAAATAAATAAAAAAAAAGTTCACTGCATAACACTACATATTACAATCGAGACTGCTGTGGTTATAAGTATATCATAAGCTAGTATGAAAAAAAGGTATACTTGTTTAGATAAATTTCTCAGAATTTCAATTGTTTTAATCATATTTTATACGTCATGATATATGCTAAGTTGATATACTTGTCTATTAATCTTAATTAATAGTTTACATTAAGTAAACTAAAATTCTATTTACTATTTGTTTCAGATCCTTGTTTAAAGCACCATCATTATCAGAACTTGCCTGTGCATTCTGTGCACAGACATTTTTATCTTGGTGCTCTCTAACAAAACATGTCTTCTACCATGTCTCAGCTGTTTCAGCCCCTTTGTACATTTGTACACACTGCAATAAGTTATTTAAAGATGAGGTGACACTGCAGATACATAAATACACTAGCAGCACATCACAAAGCAGGTAAGGGTAGGACTTCTTATTTTTACTTATGCTGCGACAATTCTTTTTAAATTTTATAATAGGTTAATTTCTTGTACCAATATGCAGTTGTATTAGTGAATATAATGTTGGCTGTTGTAGCTGTGCTGTTATAAATATAGGCCTATCTGAAATATCTTCCAAGACTAATGCAAAAACAGCTTCCCTTATATCTGTCTTCATTATTGCCTCGGCATCTGTGACTAACTGGTCTTGGTTAG
This sequence comes from Vandiemenella viatica, assembly GCA_031002005.1. Classification (NCBI taxonomy): domain Eukaryota; kingdom Metazoa; phylum Arthropoda; class Insecta; order Orthoptera; family Morabidae; genus Vandiemenella; species Vandiemenella viatica. Next base: position 21,932 of record JARYHS010011771.1, read on the forward strand.
TAACATTTTCCAACAACCAAAGTTTTTTTTTTTTTGTTAAATAATGTTTAGTGTATTAGTAGGTAAGTGGCCATAATATTTTATCTCTCTTCTGTAGTAGTATTAAGTCAGCCATATTAAGGTTAATTCCCATAACTGCTGTTATGTTTGCATTATTCCCATCACGTTTTGCAATTCGCAAGTTATTTGTTCACTTTTAAGCAACAATCTGAATTAAGTATTTGTGTTAATAGAAATACACATAAAACCCATACTGTTATTTATTTTGATATATCTGAAAATTAATCAGAAACTAACATAAAATTAGATTATCTAGTGTCCAGTTTCAATATAGCTTCACATACCATTGTGACTCTTTAGTCTTGGCAATTAGTATACTCCATATGAAAAAATGTCTACTTTAGAAATATGGTTACTATATCAAAGGCTATGTTTTTATAGAGAAACTAAAGTTATTATTTTAAAGAAGCAGTACTTTGATCTGTATGGATAATCAGTGTTTGTCTGGTAATTAATAAACCAAAAGTACTCCCACAGCAGTGTGCCTAGACTGAGTAGCAATTCCATTCATATGTGAATCAAAACTTAAGGTTTAATATTTTGATTTTGAGTATGGTGTACCATTTCAGACTGATGATATGTTTACCTATATTTCAAGGCTGGTTACAAAGTAATTAGTTTTTATTTATTTAAAAAAAAACACAGTTTGTTTTATATTGTTCATAATGTTTTTGTTGACAGCACCAGTATAATTTAGTAAAATTTCATAGATGTTAATGTTTATGTACTGGTGGATGAGTAAGAGATTTATTTGATATAACATAGATTTCTTATTTGTGATCTTAGAAGTAATTACTTGATAGATATAGTTTTGTTTATATATATATCTCCATAATATATTGGATAATAAATAAATGTGTCTACAATATGTTTTTTCAGTGCCCAGTTACATATGTGTAAGTTTTCAATAAATTGGTGACAAAATATCACTTAATTGAATAGCAGTATAGTTCATGCTCTGGTGGCAGTTGCTCTACATATCTACTTAGTTACCCCTTTATTGCTGTTATTTTTTGTTATCAGGTTATATACTTCCAATTTTAAATTCTTACACATGTCTACTCTTGCCAGTAGTAGATATTAATTTAAAATTCCTTCAGAAGTATTTTTTTAAAATATTACACCAGTTCCCTAGGTAATTTATGCCTATCCGTGACTTCCTTACCAATGAAAGAAAATTTCCCCACTCCCTTAAACATAGAATTGAGGGCCAGTTTGTGGCCATAGTTACCTTTTCCTTTCCATGCACTGCTCCTAATTCTAAAACCAATAGCTCTCCAAGCTCCATCCCCGAAATATATATTTCCTTGAACACTTCCAGTTTTCACTTAACTCTTCCAGAATGGCTCCCAATCCAGCTGCATTATCATATCAGTTACTGCCTGGCTCCAGTGGTAATTTCCTTAATAAAATCTAGCTGCTTACATTGTAATGCCCTGCAACTCTTGTAATTGACACTAAAAATATGGGAACCAGACTACACTACTCACGCAATAGTCTGGGAAATCTTTTCTAACCTATCATGTATTCTTAGATTTTTTTTCATGAAACCAATAAAGACATTTAAAAATCAATATATATCTAATCAAACATAACATTTCTTGAATATAGAGAAATAATTGTCTAATAAACATATTTGATGGCTCACTTTACCTTGTCACAGTGAACTACTTGTACACACAAAGTCTGTTTGCTCTGCTGCCTCCACTCCTTGTATTTTACAAAAAAGTACATTCACTTTGAAATTTTTGTTTACACCTTCCAAAACAAAATTTTAGTCTCAACCATAGGCAGTTTCCAATGTCTCACTGAGGTTGTCTTCAAATGTTCTCAAGTGGCAATTTTTTTTATCTTTTAGATCTGTGTTGTTGCTCACTTCTCAGTATGGTTTGGCTTGCTACGTGATTGGGTCTCTGTTATTGTTCCTTGGATTAAAGGGATTCAAAAGGTAGATGTCTTGGCCTACAGTGTCTGTCTGTTCACACACATATTCAAAACTTATTTTTTTGTATTTACTAGTCCATACATGAATATTTTATTCATTCAATATTGTTATTTATAGTACTTATTACTATCAACATTTGGTTCCACAAGATTAATTGGTTAGTACTATTAGTAATTTACTCGAAAAATAATTTTGCTTAAAAAATAGGTTCTTACCCTATAGTGAATGTTACTTATGGTGAGTTAACTCAAACGTCATATTTTTTCACCATATTTATGGTAATAAATAATATAAAAAAATTTCTATCTTAGTTACCAGACATTTTATTGTAAAGATTACTGTTGTTATTGTTCCTAAAGAAATTGTAGATTTGCTGATGTAAATTATCAATAATCAGGGTTCAGTTTCTTTTTTCTAATATTAACATTATTGATGAGCTAATTGTTTTATAAGAAGCCATATAAATTTGTTTATAAGTTCTATCTTTATAATAATATTTCATTAGTGTTTAAAAAATATTGCAGTATTCGTAGCATTTATTCCTTTTTTAACTATCTTTTCTTTTTACTATGTAACACAATTTGATTCTTTAATGCTGAAGTATATAAACAATTCATACAGCAATTTTTAAAAAATATTTTCTATACTACCACATCATATCAGTTGCGGTTATTTTTGTGCCCCTAGGTGTCATTCTGAATGTCAAAGCAACAGTCACACCAACGTGCAGAAACAAACTGTAGCTGAACAACTAAGAACTAGTCTAGCAGTACATCGGGCCATTTATTTTGGTAAACGCAGATTTTCTAGTAATAGGTGTGGAAAATCTTTTACAATGTCCAGGAATCTTAAAAACCATCACATGACTCATTCAGGTGAACACCCATTTTCATGCAAAGTTTGTGGCAAAACTTTTACAACGTTTTGGAATCTTAAGAAACATCAGAGTATTCATACAGGCGAACGCCCATTTTCTTGTGATATTTGTGGAAAATCGTTTTATAGATTCTGGAAAACTTAAAGAATCATCAATCGATTCATTCAGGTGAATGCCCATTTTCTTGTGAAATTTGTGAAAAATCTTTCATAGATTCTAGAAAACTTAAGATTCATCAATCGATTCATTCAGGTGAACGCCCGTTTTGTTGCGAAGTTTGTGGAAAGTCTTTTACAACATTTACAAAACGTAACAGGCATCGGAAGATTCATTCAGGTGAACGCCCATATGCTTGTGAAGATTGTGGAAATTCGTATACAACGTCTACAGGTCTTAAGATTCATCAGAGGATTCATTCAGGCGAACGGCCATTTTCTTGTGAGATTTGTGGAAAAACGTTTTCACGTTCTGGTGATCTTAGTGTGCATAAGCGGATTCATTCAAGCGAACGGCTATTTTCTTGCGAGATTTGTGGAAAATCGTTTTCACATTCTGGTAATCTTAATGTGCATAAGCGGATTCATTCAGGCGAACGGCCATTTTCTTGCGAGATTTGTAGAAAATCGTTTTTACGTTCTGATAATCTTAATGTGCATAAGCGGATTCATTCAGTCGAACGCCTATTTTCTTGTGAGTTTTGTGGAAAATCTTTTGTAGACTCTACAAAACTTAAGAATCATCAATGGATTCATTCAGCTGAACTTCCATTTTCTTGCTAACTTTGTGGAATATATTTTAGAGTGTTATATAGTCTTAGAAACCATAAGAAAGTTCTTTTAGTTTAATATTCAATTGTGTGTCTAGCTTGAGAAGTTTCTGTTATAAAGTATGTAAGTTTTGAGAGTAACTAGTGGATTCATGCTGATAAACACCCATATTGTTTTGGTTTTGGAAATTTGTAACCGAACCTGTCAATTGTTGGGTGCACCAGAAAGATTCATTTGAATGAATAGGTACTTTTTTTGTTGTGTTTGAAGAAATGTTTCACCGAATCTGAGTATCATTTAATTTACCAGGGTATTTTTTATGGCTGATTGTCGATTTTTATCTTGTCTGTGGATGTTAAAAAGTATTGGATAATTATTTGTATTAACTTCATTCTTACACAATACTTCTATATTTTCACTGTAAATCTTTCTAGCAATGCCTCAAAACAGAGATACTTTGTAGTTTTTATTCTCATAAAACAATTGTCATAGCTGCATTAAACACTAGTGTTAATAATATTATTCCTAATACTTATTAACATATATGCATTATTGCTGGTGAGATATTTTAGTCTGTCACTCACTATTGTGTTTCGGATGCCAGAGTGCATTATGACATATATTAAAATACTCTGGTGCCCATGCCTTTAATGCAGCTAAACTTAATGTCTAACTTTCCTGTGGAGTATGGAATAGGTTCGTAACTCACTTGTATTATTTTTTTACATTATTATTTAGATTTATAAGTGTGCTGGTAAATTTCATTTGAAATGTAAGGCAACTCATTTAAAAGGTATTTGGTATGATTATTGTATTATTTTTGGTTTATTTACTAATATTGAAATATGAGTATAGATTTAGTGGGTTATATGTATTACGGTTGTATAAACTTTTAAAAAAATTAAATTATTGCCTTCAAGTATTATTTGTTGAGTTTCTCATTAATATTATCTTTGAACAGAGAATAAAGACCTTATTGCAACTATGCCGTACTTTGGAATATAGCCCAGTATCATTTTCTGCTTGGCCATTTTCCAATGTTAACAAGGGATCATCAATAAACTGCATTGTTCCTTTGTATCCTCACCAATAGATGGAAAGTAATTTGCAGTTGTTGCCTTTCTGTTCTGTTTGAAGGTTATTATTAAAATTATTTGATTTATAATGAATATGAGTCATATTTGCATCATTTACTTGGTTTAATTACAGCTATCCATTGTGACCCTAACAACCTCTGTAAATGATGAATTAAAGACAAAACATCTATTTAAAGGTACAAGTAGAAGATCCTTCTATGCTTGAGGTATTACAGAAAATAATTATTACTATCAAAGTCATAATTTTTTATTAATGTATCAAATTGTACTGACTATATATGCTATATAAGAAAAATCAGTGGATTTATATTTTTTTTTACTGCAGTTGTGTCATCTTTATATTATGAGAGAATGATTCTTTATCATACTTAGAAGACTTCTATGATTCATTGATTGTATTTTGGAGATTGAAAACATGCTGGAAAAACATTTTAGTATATTGTATAGTGACATTTCATATAACATTAACACTTTAAATCTAACACTTTAACAAACACTAGAATTAAAGATGCTTCAATATTCACTTAACAGAACAAAAAGAGAATTATTTCTTCAAATAGTGGTGTGGTGATACTTTCCCAATACTGATAAAAACTATGAGAATTTTGTTTATGGAAGAGGAAATGGGTGGAAATCATGTGTGACATATGCATTTTGTGTCTAATGCTTTGAATACATGATATTGGCCAGCTTGTGTCAGATAGTTTGGACCTGTGTCACCCTAGAGCTATGAATTTAAGTCTCACTCATAAACTAAGAATGTAATGGATATCCACATCAGCAAGTGTGGAACTTTCGAGTAGAGTCCTTTCTTATCTATCCACAATTTTTAATGTGGATGTATAATGGAGGTTTTGTTTATATTGCAAGATCTGTAACTCTTTTCTCTTTATGCGATATTGTACCAATTGTCAATTAATAAACAATTACCAGTTTTTTTAACAGTCTTGTAATAAAAGTAATAATGAACTGTTCTGCATTATTAACTATGTGACAAATTTACAAGTTTGAACTTGCATGGAAAGTAGAGCAGCCTATTCACAGTCAAGCAAATATGACATTCACACAGAATTACCATTGTATGTGGTCGCCCTTTCACTATGCTTTCAATGGTCCCAAAATTTTCCAAGATATTCTCTCTACACGTATTCTCTAGGCAAACACCAGTGTCATAATCGCACACCTGCTGGATGTTTCATCCAATCATGATCCAAGTCATTGTTTGAAGGACAGTGAGGACCCATGTTGTTTGGGAGTTCAACTACATCCAACATGTCCTATGTGTAGCCCTGTAACGCCTTTCACGGCTCATCAAGAGTCCTTTATTGGAAAATCGGATTATCATAGGTCCTACAAGATGGACTGTGAATGTGCCCACTATAGTGGTTAAAAGGTGGATGGGGGGCACAGAAATGTGCGAATATGTGCCCTTATGCTTGATGCATCAATTAATTGAGCTGTTAAATCCGCAAAGTTCATATGACAACGATTGTTTTTCATACGAGGGTATATTTAAGTAAATAATATAATTCACTTGTGAAATCATTCCACGTTTTGGGTTGTTGAAAGATGAGACAAAAAAATCAATGAGGTAGTATTATAGGGAAATAGACATTACTTATTGAAATATGTAGAATTTGGCATAAAAAGTATACTTTCTTAATTTTATATTTGTTTTTGATAAAATATTAGTATCTAATCAATTATAAATCTATTTTTCCACCTCTTCATTTGCTTCCGCATAACATCAGCATATGCGGATGTCAAGCACTAAACATCCGCAAAGATGACCTATGCTTCAACCCTTGCACACTCGTACCCTGGCGATTGTTTGCTTCCACATGATAACCCATGCCCTCACACAAGTTTGAGGACGTTGGAACACATCATCAAACAGGGTTGGACAGTGTTATACCGTTTTCCCTGTATCTTGACCCAGTTCCCTCAGACATTCACTTATGGAGGCATTGAACAATGCCATTCCTAGGAGACATTTTGATGATGACGAAGAAGTGATTCACACAGTCAAGAAAGGGCTTCGTGGATAGAACAAGGAGTGGTACCGCCAGGGCATACACGTTCTTGTGTCTCGCTGGAGGAAGGCCATTAAATGGGAAGGAAATTATGCGGAAAAATATGGAGTGTAGAAGAGACAAATTTTTTTCTTGTGTGTATGTTTCATTGTGTTCATAAATAATTCTTGAAGAAAAAATATAGTGCATTAGTTTCTGGGCCACCCTTGTATACAAGAATCTATAAAATGGGGACCCTAAAATAATTATCAATACACCCTTTACTTTGAGGCGTCATGCCTGGAAGAAACGAAGAGCCAAACAGATTGCCAGACTTGCTGTTTGAATCATTTTTTACAATTATGGGAGAAAATCCAAATTTCATGTACACAGATGAGGTCTGAAGATCTCGTGTGCTACCTTTGTTAGAAGGCCAGATATAAATGTAAATATTTAGCGGAGTTAAATAAGGTCAGCTAGCATCTCGACAAGGGCACATCTTCCAGACAAGGTTTCCGCAAGATATAACACATATCAATTGTAGAGTAAAACACCGTTACTTACCGCAAAAGACGAGATTAAATTAATTCATAATCATATCGACTGAATCTCAGACTCTGCTTCCCCCCTACAGTGGAACACAAATGTATTTGGAAGTTTCTTGCAAATTTTCGGTTAGATGCTGGTAGGATTAGCAAAACCGCAGATATTTTCTCTGGTATAAATGCTGGAAAATGGGTCCATGTTTTCTGTGTTACACAAACATTTGCCTTTTAGTATTTTGGAAAGATGAATGCTTTGTTAATGCAGCTGGCCTCTCATCAACTACAGGGAAGTTTTTTTTACATCGAATTCTCAGAAAAATTCTCATAAAAAAATAACTGAAAAAGATAATTATTACAGAGTGAAATTAGTGTACAATTTTGCTATAGTCTACAAGAAATGTAATCAACTCGTTCATCGAAATAAGTTTAGGAAGGAAGATGCTATTATACGTTAGTGAGCAAATATTATAGGTTAGTATATAGATTAAAAATACAATACAAAAAAAGAATATGATATTAGGAATATGTAATAATAATAGTTAGACGTATCTTTATGACCTGTTAAATTCTTACTAGCTGCGCAGTCCAGCTCTGTAGTAATTACCTAAACTAATATAACCCAGCAATGCTGCTAGGCACAGGTAATCCAAACCAACTGACACGAGCTGGCGATAAGGTACAGTGAACAGATAGAACCGCTATGAGGTCATGCGCGGCGCGTCTAACTTCAGAACCTGTTAGCCTGACGGCGAGCAGTTGACTGTCTCGCAGTCGGATGTCGCATAAAGTCATGTAAAGGATACTATGGGAAACTACAGAACAGGACATAAGTATTTTTATTAACTGTGATGTATCTCATTCGCAGCTGCCAACATAACTACAAGCTGCTGCCTACTCGCGCGATATTGTAATTGATTTCTATGAAAGAAGAAGAATTACTCACCCTTCTACACCAAAGCATTACAGGCAGGATAAAATACTACCCAAAACGCTAAAAGAATTCAAAATTCAAATCTGTAGGTCGCAATAGTAGATGAGGGGGGGGGGGGGGAATTTAACACTCAAGTTATATAAGAAAATAAGAGAGGTGATTAGATGATTGAGTAAATTTCCAATGTAATGTTAATACATGTACATAATTTTTAACAATTTGGCCATCTGTAAGTGTGTTAAAATTGAATTAAAGTTTCCCTTTAATTCAACATCTTTTCTTTGTTACTGTCGAAGTAATTAGAATATCATGATACAGCAATTAAATTATTGTATTGTCACCGGATCATAATACTTGTGCAAATTTTCAAACAATTCGGACGTGTGGTTGTGGATTAAAATTGAATTTTAAGATTCCAGTACATTCAACCACTATTCTTCTGTTGCTGTGAAAGTAATTAGAATACCATGACATAGCTAAGATGCTAATGTATTGTGGTCGGATTTTAATAAGTGTGCAAAATTTCTAATAATTTTGACATCTCGAAGTAGATGAAATTTGAATTCCAAGATTCTGTTACATAAAACCAGTTTTCTGTTGTTACTTTCAAAGTAATGATAATACCAGGACTTAACTATGAATTTGTTGAATTGTGAAGGGACCTTAATAGGCATACCAAATTCCAATGAATTCGGAGGTCTGGAATTGGTTGAAAATTGTATTTGACCGTCACATTACAATCAGACAGCATGCAATAAGGCATATACCATTTCAAGTTGGTGCTGAGTTTCATACCCTCGGTTAGGCACACGCTGGCTCTGTATTCGCCGCACATCTACGCTGGAATGTAACCAGAGCGCTGGGTCGACATAGCACTAGGTAGTTCGTGTATTTGGAATACATGCGCTTAAAGCTAACCTCAGACCATTTGTTCCACTGAATAAATTAAACGTAAATTTGTATCCCAAACACTTACTAATATTTTGCCAATTACAACGCATCTTCAGTAAGCACTATTTCCTCACTTACAACTATATTGATAATAATAATTTCCTCTTCCCTGATCGCAGAAAGGACACAAATCAGTAATGCCAACAGCAACAACACAGCCGCCCCCACTGGGACCACTCTCCCCATGGGTTCGTAAGGAGCAGTTGGCAACCCTGGACAAGCATTACCCCTTTAAATACGTTGCTGGTCGGATGTTGTTATCACACTTTTTCTTCTGCTCAAACACTGTATTCATATCAACAAACAAAGCAAGGCTACCTAAGAAACGATTCTATGGAAACTTCATTTTTTTTAACACCATTTCATCTGTTACACTGTATAACAAACATTATAACAGGTAGTACACCTCGGGAAAGTTAAGTTTCTCAGAGTTGATTTCGGCTTTTACAGTGTTTGGTTGATAGCAATATAGCAATGCATATATATCTTTGAGGTTGTCAATAGTGGGAACGCCATAGTCACCGTACAATTGTTCCATAACAGATGATTTTGCAAAACACTGCAGTTTTATCGTGACACGAATTACTTCTAAATGTAGATTAGATGAATAGCTTCATATTCACAAAAATGTTGGTTGCTTCAATCCGTCATGTTTTATAACCTCTCCCGAATTTTTATTACAATTTAATCCACTGTAGCATTACTCCCAGAAGAGCTTGATTCTATGAGAAAAGTTTGGGCAAGTCGCTGTAGATTCAAACGCACAACGGATGAGAGAATCAGATACAGAAGCAGTCAATTACAAGCGTGCCACATTTCTCTCTGTGTGACCAAGGGATAGAGAGTCTCGTTTGTTAGGAAATAACCTTCAGTTAACTTTCTGCCTACAACAGAGCCAACAGCAACCAATTTTTTGTCCCTTCCATTTTCTCAGTTAATATGAAAGTCAGATACTAGTATAAACCGAAAAAAATTGACTAAACAAAATAATTTGTCACACGTAAATTAACACATGAGTTTTCAATATAGCAGGCTGAATACCAAGAGTTTCGTGGCTTCCTTGCAGCTAATCAATAGCTACTGACTATCCAGGACAGACGAAAGTTTAATTATAACTAGATATTTCACTTGATTGGCCGACCCAAAAATTAAAACAGAAATACCTGTATTTTTCTTTCCTTCTCTCACACAGATTTTGTTTATTAAAAACTCCAGAAAGCTTACAGGAAGGCCATCGATTCCGTACTTGATAGGTTAATGGCAAGTTGTGTGAACGAGGACTTTCCCCGTGTGTCACTGCCGTATGATGATGTCGAAAAACAATGATAAGTTTCCCTTCAGAGAATCATTCGGACACCTAATAAATTACTTCCGCTTGAACTGCGTCCCAGTATGAAGTTTGTTTCCAGTGCTGGTCAGAAGCAACTGGAATAACCAAAGTAATTCCACAATCTGTGGCTGAACGTTGCTGAAAAGAGATTTACTTTACAAAATCACTAAGAACTGGAACAGCTGCAGCCATAAGGCATTAGAGCCACCAGTCAGCTGCTATCATACCCACGAGCGTCAACGGCGGACAACCTCTCTGCAATAGACCACTGGCAGAAGGTAAGCTTCTTGAAATTCGTATTTTTTGTTAATCTTGAAGGGGCTTGTTCTTAAATATTGAAACGGAACCCTCAGTTTCGCTGTGAAGAAAAATTTACATTTATGGGTAAAGAACTGTAACTTGAGCAAGAAAACTAATTTACCTGACAAAGAATGCTACAATACAGAATTAAGAGTTATTGCCATCTTCCGTTATAATCGGTAATTATTCATTCAATTGAAACTATCGAAGAAAAGGCAGCAGGTGTCATATTACTTGGGTCTTGTAAATTTGTAGATATGTTTTTATTATTCAGCAGGGACCATAATGTTTCATCAAGAGGCAGTCATTCATTAGAGAATAGATTACCATATGAGGGCTGCCAACGATACAGTAGCGTGTGCGAAGAAGGGCAGCTAAATTTGTTTGTATAAACTACTGCAGAACGCAGTCGGCAACTTGCGTGATAAAGGAGCTAGGCTTGGACTCATTGGAGGACAGATTGAGGGTGAAGAGAGTGCTGGGAGTATACAAGTAGTATGTTGGTGGAGAGTCATAGAAAGATATTGGTGGAGAATTAAGAGAGGAGTGTGGAAGGGAAGAAGCATAAGGGAGTGGGAAAATATTCTTTTGGAGATGATGAAGTGGGGGATTGGAACAAATTAACAAGGAAAGCGATGAAAAATTAACCAAAAACTTTGACATTTAAACAATAATAACATTGAACATTAGGCAATAGCAGGTGGTATAGTGGTTTACCCTCAAAATTATTCAAGGGGAAAAAAAAGGGGGTATGTAGGTGACTAGGGATAACACAACCGAAGCATGCCGATCCATCACGATTAAATTAAATTAAAACTCGCGCTAATAGATTATATTATAGTTCCAAACTTTTAAGATGAGTCATGTTGAATCCATTGAGGTACTGGCGTCCTCGGTACCCGCTAAATGCATGGTATTAAGGCTGAGGGGAAGTCCTTTTGATTACTCTTTAGTTTCTTACCCAGCTGTGTCTGACTGAAATCGTGGAGTTGCTGGAATGCAAGGTGGATTACCCGCAAAAGTCATCAGGATGTAATAACAATCAACCCATTATACATTACACATTTAAACCATATCAAAAAATTCAGTTACTATTTTGGAACAGAAGTTATTATGATCCCGGGACCTGTAATATATATACTGGCGAAATCACTTTTTCACACTTCTGGCACTGTAGTTAAAGAATATAGCATCAATCAGCGAGTGTTTTGTGTTGATATAACTTGCGAGTCACTTATCGAAATAATTAATTCTAAACCATAGAGCAAACGAGCCACAGAAATAGCGTTGGGAAGAAATTAATAGAAACACATGAACCACATAGGTATAGCGTTTTGGTTAAAAGAAGAATTACTAGACTATGATGTTTTTTCTCCGACGGTTACAGAGTGTACCGCAGAGGAAAAGGAACAATTATTGATGGAGGCGTTTTCATATAGGTTATTAAAAAAATAATTCATCATTATGTTCGTTTTGAAATTGTATTGATTTACTTTTTGGGCGAATTGTGTTTATTGGGGGGAAATCTATTTCTACATTGTTTCCATAAGCAGCATTGCAAGCCTGTTCTAATACCCTTTCAAAGAGTAAATCCATGCGATAGTCTACGAACTCATCAATTAACTTATTCAACAAATTTAAGTACATTTGAGTATTTAATGCGGGGCTTTGCATCGTTTTCCTAAAAGCATTTATTTCTTTTAAAATATTAAACTACATTACAAACGAGTAAATGAATCTATAATTTTGACTATTCAAAGCAAGTGAATGAGCTGTGTGGTCCCATTCCAATGAATTATCACATATTTCCAGCAATAGGTCAAATATTTTTTGGAGGAGATACCATAATGATTTCAGTGCGTTGATTCTGCTGTATCATTGCGTGGCACTTAAAGCTTTTAATTTTAACACTGGTAATTGTTTGCAATTCATCGACCACCTTTTTGTAGATGATGAAAAAAAGTAGATTTCTTGAATTAATTAAAAAAAATAGTTTATTGAGACAATGATCCGAGCACGGAACGTAAAATGCGCGATTATTGACTTCCAAATCAAACTTTTCTTTAGCAGTCCATTGGGTTTTCCACGCACATTAGTACCATTATCTTAATGCTGACTTTGTATGGTAAATTTTTAATGTTCAGATGAAATCAAATACCATAAAAATTAATAAACCTTCACCTGTAGAGCTGGTTTCTAGTTGGACATAAACCAATGAAATTTTCGCATATTATAACATCTTTATTTTCATCGTTTAAAATAACATGCCTGAGAACAACTGTGTGCCTTACATCTGTGTGGAATATAATAGGACGACTGACAAATCCCGAATAGTAATATGACTTGAATCAAATTTCGAGAATTTAATACTGATAATACGTTCTCGAATGACTGAATAAGTGGATGCTATCGTTTCAATTGATTTTAGAAAATTAGCATTACCACGCTAAAGTCATGTTTTTGACTAGCCCCAAAAAGTCAGACATAGAAGAAATGAAAACTTTATAATGGCTATAATTTTTTCTAGTACATTTACATTTTTGCATTTATTCAATGTCTCTGTGCCTCTGTGCCTCTTGAAACTACGTCGACATTGGTTGATATTTTCTTTCCTAAAAAAATCGTTGAAGAATCCACCAGTTTTTCCATCTATACCTCCTTTTCCTCGCTTTGTTGCCGCAATTGCACTCCTGAATTTTTTTTTCCTTTTTAGTGGTTCTTGAAATAATTCATAAAAGGTGAGTATTTTAAAAATGTTAATAAGCTAACATGCAAATATAAAGACGTTAAAATGACAGCTATCAGCATGCAGGCAATTCTAGTTTATCACTATTAATTGACCAACTTCATAAAAATTCCATATAAATGAACGGAAAAATTAACTTTGTATTTTTTAAATATGTCTAGTTTTGGCTCAGACAACTTGTTAGAACTTCGTATGGCTGTTTTGACTATTCAACCCTACCCTGTGCGTGGTCAGACAAGCAGTTTGCAGGATTTTTATTTTAAATTTCGTAAAAATTTAATCGTATAAATGCCAAAAAACAGAGGATTAATAGGAGCAGCAATTATCGTGATAAGCAGATAAATAAACACCGTTACTTGCAGTAATTATGTTGTTTTTGGACCTATATTGTGCACTAACAGATGACACATTCGATTATAATTGCACAAACCAAGTTAAAATATCATTGTTAAATACCTAGACCACTTCAGAAGAACTGTTAACATGTTGATTGCAATTTCATGTGTGATAGTATTGTTTGAATACACACAAGTACAAATTGAGATGTGAGCTTTGTGGGGATTCCCAGTACTGCCATGGAGCGCGACAGTATGTACTTGTCTCGACTTTCCGGCGGTTCATCCTGCCGACACACCTTTCGCATTGCATCTTAGTTCAAACGGATGCCAATAGATGGCCCTGTTAATGCTATAATATAACAGTTATGACAGTGGCTCTGGTTACCACGTGCTCCACCACTCTCTCTGCCGCCCACTCAAAGCGGGCCTGAGGGCATAAGAGAGAGTTGCGTTAGTCAGCGCTGACCTTAGTTGTAAGCGACTTAAAGTGAACAGTAGTAATGATTAATACAATTTTCACAATAAAAGAAAAGATAAAATTCTTCCACAAATCACATCTCCGTCGAAAATGTATACCAAATACACCATTGTTGTGTGTAAAAAATACAAGAGCATCGCAATATTCAAGAGACATTACGTCAAAGTTGCATCAGCAGTCCAAATATTCTCAAATTACCGTAACAATGGAACAAAAAAATTATCTTTCCAACTGCGACAAACTTGGATGCAATAGTTAGTATTTGTCTCGTAACAAAATACTCCGCTCTTCTGTCACTTGTAATAAATGCTCTAGAATCTAATAGTAGTGATTTTCTTCTGTGAAAACTATTTAAAAATATAATAAACATTTTAAGTGCCGATGTTGGAAGTCAAAGTTTCGTAGCCGGGGACAGATTCCAGGACGCCGAGAGTCACGAACCGTGCTGGAGATTCTGGTCGCTCCGAGTGCAGCTTAACCAGCAGTCTCTCTGGAACAGCGGAGAAATTACTGTCACACTCACTGCCTTTTAATTAATTTTATTTAATTGCGATTGAGCGCATGTCCCGGTGTCGGTTTCTATACACACAAATCTTTCCCCTTTCCTGCACCCACCTACTTTTGTCCTCCACGAAATTCAACTTTAAATTCTTTCGATGTTTACCCTAAATTATTTATCATTTTTCTTGGTAACTTATTCCAATCCCTGACCCCCCTACCAATGAAAGAAAATGTTCCTATATACTTGTGCCTGAAATCAAATGCCAGCTTGTGGTCATGGTCATCTCTTCCCTTCCACGCATGACTTTTAATTCTTACACCAACATCTTTCCACGCGTTATCGCCAATATATATTGTATATTCCCATTGATCTCTTCATCCTCCTACTGTCTCCTAATTAATCCCTTTCCAGCTTCTTTTATCACGTCAGTTACTCACTGTGTTCCGTGGTAACTTCCAGAGACAAATCTAGCGGCCCTTCTTTGCACCACCTTTAACTCCTGTATGCACATAATGCACATAATGTGGTGGATCTCATATTGCACCACCATATTCAGGCAGTGGTCTGATAAAGGGCTTAGAGCCGAGTTCCCTGATTTGCGTCCCACATGAACCTCTTCCCCAATGTGTCCAATAAATAAATTATTTTCAAACCACTCCGTACCACTCGCTCAAATGTATTCACCATGAAATATTATGCCAACATATTTTCACTTAACATCTTCAACGAGCATTTGTCAACTCTCCATACAATCATAAAGAATCTTTATTGATTTATGAGTGTACCTAACAACATGATTCTTGTTTCTATTTACCCACTTTCCATGCTGTCCAACCCATCTAGTTAATCTAGTCCAAATCCCCTGCACTTGTTCCACCCGTTAACTGTGAAAACAAAGCAATGATTATCCGAACTAATTTGGACCGAGCGTTGTTCGGATTTTCGATTTGTTAGAGTGCAAAATTTTATACAGTATAGTTTTGAGAGTTTGCTACAACATTGTATTAATGATTAGGTACTTTATAATCTAACATAAGAGATAGCAATAGAAGTCAATGGAATACTAAAAGTCACCCACACAACAAAACGGAACTGACCCACATCGGCACGTTAGCTTTAAGTGACTTGTTTTTTTTTTTTAACATTTTCGCTGAAAACTTCAAAATCAATAACACAGGAGTAGCACAAACACTGCTGATAACTGAAAGACTGAGCAATATAGTAAAAACAAACTGCTGGTATATGGACCAGGTAGTTATGTTCACGCCATAACAAGTGCAAGGGTGAACTGACCTGTGTGTGGGAACGAAGTTCACGTAGGTGTAAAAT
This sequence comes from Vandiemenella viatica, assembly GCA_031002005.1. Lineage (NCBI taxonomy): Eukaryota > Metazoa > Arthropoda > Insecta > Orthoptera > Morabidae > Vandiemenella > Vandiemenella viatica. The sequence continues at coordinate 38,140 of JARYHS010011771.1, forward strand.
CAGTGGCGTAGCTACGTAGCTAGGTCAACAAGGGCCCCGGTGCAAAAAAATTATTTTGGTCCCTCAGGCCAGACGGGCGACCTTATTTTTGATTTGTGTGCTGGTAGGGGCACCCTGCACTGAGGATGGGGGCCCTTGAATTGTTCTTTTGGGGCCCCTGAGCACAGCGAGGGCCCCTTAGTGAGGGGCTCCTGTGTTCTCAGGGGCCCCTTAGACGACGGTAGAGCTAAAAAAAAGGTCGCAAGTTTGCCGTGAAGGCTCGTGGGCCCTCTAAACTCTGCGCTTGAGGGCCCCTAGAGGTGCGCTTAGGGGCCCTTGAGGTGTGCTTGGGGGCCCTCCGAGCGTGAGGGCCCCAGTTCACTGCACCGCCCAGCCCCATACTAGCTACGCCCCTGTGTAAAATAGTAAATATTTTTCAAGTAATAAAAAAAGGCTTCCGGATAATTAACGTTTGGATCGTAGAACTTGCAGTCTGATATGAATGACGTACGATGCCGGCATTAATTTGTCATTGAAACTAAGCGGAATGTTTCCTCTTCAGCGAACAGTATCTTTGCATTAGAATTATCTTCCTTCACGAGAATTATCAGCTGATTTATGGTGGAAGTTGTGATTTGGTTTTAGTGTTATATATTACAGTGCGATGACGAAGAAACAAAATGATGTGGAGGCAATTAATGTCATACGCATCACACAGGAGGTATATCCTAATCGTTAAAGTGTTTATGGAAACGTGGAGAACACGTATTGCTTATAACAGTTAGTTGATCTACAAATGTTTTCAGTGTGTTGTTGTCATTGTACAGCTTTGAATCAGACTATTTTCTTTATTAACAAATTGAGCTATAATGTTGTGTACCACATATATAAGCTGTATCATAAAATATACGCATTATGTCTGATTTTGCCGTATTTTACCATCAATGCGAATGAGAAGGTTGTTTTATATGATATGAATGCTATTTGGAAGAATACTTTAAATGTTGAATTTTACCGTTTTTTGAAAGTTTAATTTTCGCTATAATGCATTGATGTGGAAATGAACTGACTCACATCGGCACGTTAGCTTTAAGTAATTATTTTTTTTTAACATTTTCGCTGAAAACTTACAAATCAATAACAGGAATAGCACAAACACTGCTGATAACTGAAAGACTGAGCAATACAGTATAAACAAACTGCTGGTATATGGACCAGGTAGTTATGTTCACGCCATAACAAGTGCAAGGGGGAACTGACCTGTGTGTGGGAACGAAGTTTACATAGGTGTAAAATAGTAAACATTTTTCCAGTAATAAAAAAAATTTGTTTGGATCGTAAACCTTGCAGTGTGATATGAATGACGTACGATGCATGGAGGAAGGAAATTTCCTCCATGGGTTAATCAGTAAAATGAGATCGCTTAACAGAGTGCAGCAATCACACAGCCGACAACATTGTAAACACGAGGCTTGTGAAAGCGACGGCCATGTTGAGAAGCAGCAATTAACATTGCATAACCGGTACTACTCCGTAAACTTGTAAAAGTTAGAATACCTACCTCTGCTTTAATACGGAGAGCATTTATTGTTTCCATTTCACCTACTCCTGTTGTGCTGACAGAGTAAAACGCAGTACCACTCACAACTTGGAGCAAACACCACGTACAACCCGCGCAGAAGATAGCTAACGGATACAAAGATACCGCGTGTTTGAGACGAAACATTACATTCACATTAACGTTAATCCAACTAATGTGCTCCTAAAAAAAATCATATCCTAGTAAATGTAAGATTACTGTCCCAAATGCATTTAATAAAAAGGTCACACAACTGGACGTTATGTATAATTTTCCTCAATTACCGATGATAAATTATGAATATATAATGAAATGATCGCTACTAAAGAAATCAATTTTTCCGTTGTTTAAAGAGACTTTGTGTATATCTGATGTACAGAAAAATTGTTAGGCAAATAAAGAAAGCAACACATCATAATTATGTTCCACACAACTCCAACACCACATGAAACACCGCAAGCCTGGATGGGATCGCATAGCATTGTGACGTCATATTATATGGTTTCCTTTCGACGGAAAACCGTCAGTTTCATTGTGTAGAGTATTTGATGAAAGGGTGCAGTGCGACAAAAAGAAGGATTAAATCTTTGAAAGACGTAATTTCAATATTTTTAAACTGAGATTTTGTTGGTGATTGATTTATACACATCACTGATAGGATTTTTTTATGGAAATGGTTTCAAAATTCTGCACTTGCTGGAGAGAGTGATGAGGGGATGCAAGAGAGAAGTAAAGGAATTGGGTTTCAAAACTTTGGTCTGATCATTGCTCGAATATGGTAGTGTATGTAGTATAGGACACACCTTTAACATATCAAATACAGGTATTAGAGAGGGTGCAAAAAAGAGCTGCTAGCTTTGTTTCTGGAAATTATCGCAGAATGCAATCAGTGACAGATATGATAAAGGAGCTGGAATGGGATTCATTGCAAGACAGGAGGATGAGGAGGGTCATGGGAGTGTACAAGGCGTATACTGGTGATGAGGCATGGAAAGATATTGCAGTAGGTATGAAAAGTAGTTCATGGAAGGGAAAAGATGACCATGACCACAAGCTGGCACTCAATTTCAGGCACAAGGGTGTGGGAAGATTTTCTTTTTTAGGTAAGGGTGTCAGGGATTGGAATGAGTTACCAAGAGAAATGATGAATGACTAGCCGAAAACGTTAAAAGAATTTAAAGTTAAAATTTGTAGATGGCAAAAGTAGATGGCAGATGGGTGCAGGATAGGGGGAAGTTGGGTGTGTAGGGAAATTGCCACCGGAGTGTGTACTCCATTGCAATTAAATAGCATACACACTAGATTATATGAATTCGTTTTATTTGATCGAAAGCAGTGAAGAAAATTAGAAATTGAATGAAATTGGAAACCACGAAACGAATATTAGACACACAGCGTACAGGGCCTGGTGGTATAGAGTTAGGCTTGCCAACTTTTCATATTATCACGACCAGACAACTTTAGAATTTTCAGATTTCCACTACCGGACAACCCAAGACTTCCCCACGGTGGTTGGCCGAGGGGTGATGGGGAAGGAGGGAAGAGAACAGGGTGAAAAGGCGGGGAGGGGAGGTGGAGGGTGGATGCATGTTACAAAAAGTAAATTTTATAGGGCAATAATTTATTTTATTTTTACAAATATTTGTCATCACAGAAGAAACCGTATTTCACTGCCTTTATGCAATCAAATTTCACAGTGAAAGTAATTTTACACATTTTTCGATATCCGGTGCAATCATTTTCCTTACGCAGTGAAGTTTTAAATCCTTCATTTGTGAACCACTCGTCTCTGCAGCGATTGTTAGGTTTCTGTATGTTCTTTGGTAACTCATTATTTATTTGTAACCTGCAAATTAATAACACTATTTATTCTTTAGTTATCCACGAACGAAACGAGTACGACGTTCCAACTTCGACATAGTGTAGGTAACTGAAACAATAATCCAATCGCTTTACCGGTACGATAGTTGAATTTGCGACTGACTGTCGTAAACGTTTGAACACAGAGCAAAAAAGCTGAATTGCATTCAGCGAATGAGGAATAAGGAGTGAAACGCGGCGACCTTGTTTAGTTCCTAAACGCCTGAACAACGATCAACCCGTAATTATTAAAATATCTCAACAACCAGAAATTTTGTGTCCGGTCGCACGTGGTGAACCGGACACGGACAAAAGGCGTTAGAACCGGACGGTCTGGTACAATACCGGACTGTTTGCAACGCTATATATAACATGAATTTTTCTACAGCACCACTCTTCATTTATGTGCGAGTTGTTTCACACGTTGCATGCAGTTCAGCTAGCTCCGCTAGAGTGCTCTGCATGTTGGACAATGCTGGAAAATGCTCAACGAGGTTCCGCTGTTTTTCAATAGAGTGCTCTGTTTGCAGTAGTTCAAAGAAAAGTTATGATGCTTCCTGGCTTCCCCGATACACTACAGATACAACAAGTGACAAATATTTTTAAACGATTTCCTGCTACGCACAAATTCATCCCTCCTCTGTTTCTATACATGTATTGATTGTGGAAAATATTTCTTTGATTTTACTGCTGGAAAAGGAACTTTGAAATTAAAAAATGAGGTGGTAACTGGGCTCAGAGAGAATTCACACCTGCTTTATAAAATAGTATAATGGACAAAGAAAGCTACAGAACGATGGTTGCACTAACCAGTTAATGTGATTTGACCATAACGTGACGTAGAAGTTGAGCATCATTACTTTAATCTTACAACACCCGAGATCAGAGCTAAGCAACGAGCAAGAGGCGACTGTAGTAATTTACGGGCTGTACCTCAAGTACTTGAACAATCGGTATTTCTTTACCGAGCGTGATGGGTGAGCAGTAACGGTCTGGCCTCGTATTCGGGAGGAGGTGGGTCCGAATCCCCGTGCGGTCATCCAGATTTGGGCTTTTCATTGTTACCCCCAAATCACTGAGTGACGGCTCGCCTCTGGTTTGTTCACTCTGGTTCGCAGCTCGTCCGTGTGGCGGACTGGTTCCTACTCAGTCTCCTTTAACGTTTCCACGTGCTTGTTTCACTGAATAAATGTTAAACATTTGTGGAAAAGTGAACTGGGGTCACAGTTAAGGTAGGCATCCATACTCTATTATAAAGGAGTGTACTTTATTTTTGCGAGTAATTTTTTATAATCTATGAATATAATATAGTATGTAAAAGAACATTTTTTACCTATCTCGTATTATCACCTTACTGAATAATCTTTTACATACAGGGGCGCCGACTTTTAGAAAACCTCGTGGGTGCTCATGTTCATTTGATGACTCATTAAATAAAACAACCACGGCAACTAGTATGAACTAGTTTCGAAGATGCTGATTTGGCAGGGTATAATATACGCTACTTTTTATCCATAAAATATTTAGCGTTTTATGCAAATTAAATAAAGACCTTCGAAATTCTTGACAGACATGAACGAAGTCGCGTGTACCAAATAGTCTTGCATAATAGTGAAAATCGCATCTAAATCCATCCAGTAGATTTCAAGTTATAAGCGAACAGACAGGCAGAGTAGGAAAGAAATATTTTGAATTTTCAAAATTTGAAAACCACACTAAACATCATTAAAATGGGTTTGGCCTTTTAAACGAAGAGATTTTCAACTTTATAGTAGTCATCATCATCATCATCATCATCCTCAACAGTTTCCGGCCTCTGGCCGGGTCTGCATTATGCACAAGCCTCTCCATTTCCTTCTTTCTTCCCACCACCGCTCTGTCACCACTTTGTTCCAGTCCTCTCCTCTCTTCCGTACACCCTCCTCCACTCCTTTCAGCCATCCATCTCTTGGTCTTCCTCTGGGTCGTTTACCTTGCATCTTACTTTCATGGATCTTTCTCGGGATTCTCTGAGCCCCCATTCTCTTGACATGCCCATACCATCTCAGTCTGGTCCTCTCTACCCTTTCCTGTAGGGGTTCCTATTTCATGATGCGTCTAATCACTTCATTCTTTATTCTGTCCATTTTAGTGACTCCCATTCTACCTCTTAAAAACTTCATTTCACTTGCTTGTACTCTGCTGATGTCCCGCTTTTTCATTGTCCACGTTTCAGCAGCATAAGTTAAGATAGGCACATAGTACGTATGATAGATTACTCTCTTGCTTCTCTGTGGCACCTCTTTATTCCATATCAGGCTTCTAATGCTCCTTAGGAACGCCTCTGCTTGTCTTCCTCTTTCACTTATCTCGCCATCATTTCCTCCACATTCCTCTAATACACTCCCCAAGTACTTTGAACCTGTTTACCTTCTTTAGTTGTTCCCCTACCATCACAATTCCTTGGGCTACTCTATTCTTTTTCCTGGTTGTTACCATGTACTCACATTTCTTTACATTAAATTTCAGGCCATATTCCTCCACACTATCTGTCCATACATCCAACTGCCGCTGCACTTCCTCTTCTTCACCTCCCCAGATCATCAGATCATCCGCAAAAGCCATCACCTTCATGTTTTCCTCTCCCATCCTCGCTGCCACCTTCTGCATTATTTCATCCATGATTACAATGAAGAGTAGTGGTGATAGGGCACTTCCTTGTTTTAGTCCATTCCTTTGTTCCAGCCAATCTGATCTTCCTTCCCCTATTTTCACATAGCTCACACTTCCTTGGTACAGTTCTGTCACTCTCTTGATGGTTTCTTTGGGAACTCCTCTCTTCTCCAAGGCCTTCCATACCTTACTCCTATGTACACAATCATATGCTTTCTCGATATCGAGGAATACCAACAGTAGATCCTTTCCATACTCGTAATGTTTTTCCTGCAGCTGTCTCAAGGCAAATATCAAATCTACCGTCGATCTCCCTGGTCTGAAGCCATACTGCTCTTCCCTTAGCCCCTTTTCCACCCTGTCACGTATTCTTTTTTCAATTATCTTCTCATACACTTTTGCACAGTGGCACATCAGTGTAATACCTCTATAGTTTTTAAACTCCTTCCTGCTCCCTTTTTTGAATATAGGTACAATTATTCCTTTTTTCCAGTCTTCAGGAGTTGTGCCCTGATTCCATACCTTTCTCATCACACGGTATAGCCACTGCTTTCCTACTACTCCCGCTGCGCTTATCATTTCCACGCTCACTTCATCGATGCCTGGTGCCTTTCCACCCTTCATCTTACCCAGAGCTGTTTCCACTTCTTCCCAAGTTAGATCCTTCTCTTTCTCCCCTACACGGTTGCTATTTTCCTTCTTCTCCTGAACAACTGTATCATCCTGTGACCAATTTGGGTTCAGTAAGGCTTCAAAATACTCCTTCCACATCCTTTTTAGTTTTTCTGAGTTGTTTATCTCGTTTCCATCTTCGTCCAGCATGTTGACATTTTCTATCCTCTCCTTCCTCTTCCTTTTTACCATTCCATATAATACTTTCTTATTTCCTTTGCTATCTTCTTCCATCATGTTGGTCCACTTCTCCAGCCACTTCCTCCTTTCCTCGGTTACTATTTTTTTGGCCTCCTTCTTTTTCTTCACGTAGTCATCCCTTGTCTCCTGTGTCCTCTGCTTGAACCATTTCCCTAAAGGCCCTGTTCTTGAGTTCCACTGCTTGTTTAACGCTATCATTCCACCATGCTGTTTCTTTCCACCTTTTTGTGTTACCAGTCCTTCCGCACACTGTTTCTGCTGCTTGGACTAACGTTGTGTTAAAATATTCCCACTCCTCTTCCACTGTCCCCATTTCAGCTATTGGTATTCCTCTTCATTGCTCTTCTCTTTCAACTTCCATATTCTTAATCTCCTATCCTGTCTTTCTGATTTTCTCCTCTCTGTCGCAATCCTCATCTCCATTACTAATAGCCGGTGATCACTATCCAGTGCCTCTGATGGTATTACCTTCACATCTGACACACTCTGCTTTAATTCACCATTAAATATAAAGTAGTCCACAACTGACTTCCTCTGCCAATCGCTACTGTACCATGTTACCTTGTGGCTCTCTTGTTTTTTGTACCAAGAATTTCCTATTTTCAATCCATTTCTTTTGCAGAGATCCAACAGCCTTTCCCCTTCTTCATTTCTGCCACCCCATCCTTCTGTTCCTATTACTTCTTCATATCCCTGCCTTTCTGTACCTACATGGGCATTTAAGTCTCCCATAATTATAATGTTTTACCCATTTAACTGTCTTTGCAACTCCTGCTCAAATTCCTCCTTCTCTTGAATTTGACAGCCTACTTGTGGAGCGTATACTTGAAGTATGTCTAGTTTTCTCCCTTTGACTGCTATCCTAACCTTCATCATTCTGTCACTAATCTCTTCCACTTCCTCTTTCAACCCCTCTCTTACAACTATCCCTACTCCATTTCTTCTCCCTTCCTCATTTCCATTCCAATACAGTTGGAAACCACTTCTCAGTTCTTTTCTACCCTTTCCTTTCCATTTTGTCTCACTCAACCCCAAAATATCCAACTTCCTTCTCTCCATCATGTCTACAATTTCCTCCACTTTCCCGGTTAATGTCCGTATATTCAAGGATCCAAATCTTAAACCGTTTCCATTGCCATGTCGTTTGTCCATTGTTCCGTCCTTTCCGAGGTTTGTTTTTGTTTTGAAAGCAGAAATCTATCCACTACCGGCTTGCTAGGCCTGTCGTAGCTTCACCAGAGCCCCGTTGGCCGCCATTTTTTCAGGGTTCCTGTAGGGCCTTCACAGCTACCGTATCGGTCACGGGGCACACTAGGTCCCCACTGTACCTCACCCCCACAGGCAATCCCCTACTTTATGCCGTTGCCCATCTCCCACCACGTGGAGGAGGGGTTGGACTTTGGGAGATTTATAGTAGTAATAGATAGAAAAACCTATTAGAAATCAGGATTTTATTATTACGCTGATTTGATATGTGTCCGCAAGGATCGCTTCCTTGAACGAAGTCACGGGTAAAGCTAGTAATTAATATACAGAGGAGATGGAAATACTAGATTGATCCATAAGGAACGGATACCTATCTTAAAAATGGTAATTAAGTCATTAAATTAACAGTGTGTAGCATAATTTTTATTAGCTGGAGATATATACTCGTACATACTTATTGTACACAGCTTTACTGAGAACTGTGAGATCAACATTAATAAACCTTTTTTTTAAGAAGCTACATTTTAACTTATGATGTATTTTTTTTTTCAAATTACAGCTCTATTTATAAATATATCAGCAAAATTTTGTATTTCCACATCATCCTCCATTTCTAACTGCATTACCATGTTATCATTCAATCATTGCTTAGCCATATTACTCCTCAAAGAAGTTTTTATTCTCCGTAACGTTGAAAATGATCGTTCTGCGGTGCATGCAGATACTGGAATAGTTGAAACTTTTTTTAACAATTTGATGATTTCAGGCATCATATCTTTAGTAGATTCGCAATACCAAATTATATATGTAAATCCTTTTTTCACATTGTTCAGCCTGACATTCTTTGTTCGTGCAACGTCCAATATTATGGTGAAGAAGCAAACGATCCACATCAAAGTGATCTTCGAGGAACTCTTTCACGCAACTGCTGCTTGTATCATTTTGATCAGTAAGAAATAATTCCACGTTACTCAAATGTGTCATAGCATTTTTAGTAAAGTGCTCGTCACTACGGCCAATGACTATCTAAGGCTGCAAGATACATTTTTTATATCAGTCAGTTGGTGAGGAAAATTGGTGCTGTTCGCTTGATGTATCGTCCATATATTTATGTATCTTCCTTATCTGGGAGTTATTAATGTTGATTTGTTGATCATCCAATATAAAAGCTGAGTCAAGAGTCGATTTCCAAGGGTTTTGAAATTATTCGTCATTTCGTTGGGATGATATGACATGCTTGACAGTATTAATATTATTTACAGCTTTTTCAGATGTATACAAATATTATGTAAAGTTGCGTTTAAAACTGCGAAACGAACGAGAATTTCTATCAGATAATAAAGAATATTCAAAAAAATTTAAAACTTTTTTAAAAACTATTTTGCCTTCGTGCAGGTATTAACTTTCTGACTTTTTATGTCGCTCATAGAACAAAACGTTACACTATAATTGTTTAGAATAGTTTTCAAGGAAGATATACGACAACACTAGTTGTTGGTCAAAAAGGCCGCAATGATAGGTTCATCGCCAGCTGCCTGTAGTGATTCAAAACAAGCTTAGTGTTTCGATGAACCACGTATGGAAACAACACGCTAAAAAATCTCTTATTGCTTGTACTTCTTTCACAGTGACTTGAACAACCAGGTTTAACGAGTGAGCGGTGCAATGCACATGAATTTCCCTTGCTTCCATAGCTTCAATCCACAATTGAAGGCCAGTATGCGTTTCAACATCAGATGCACTATCTGTATATAGACCCCCACACATCTTGATATTTATGTCGAATCTTGTTAGTACTGCAGTCATTGAAAATTTCAAACAAATTTTGTGGGATATAGTTGATACCGTTTCATAGAGGCCGACGATAAATGCTTCGTGTATATTAAACTTTGCGTCCACATAACGACAGAAGAATATGACTTGTTCATTACTGGGAATATCGCTAGTTTTATCAACCATAACTTATTAATGAACCGCATTTTTTACTACTCTGATTATTTTATGCAGTACTTGTCACTCAAAATTGTACGTGCCACGTGTTTAACTCGAGAATATCCTGTGATCATTTCTTCAACATCGAATGCAATTTGAATATTCGTCTTCGTGGTCCCTTACGGCTAGGCCTCCGGTCACTAAAAACTATTTGTTTTCATATCATGTAGTTTACTTTTTGTAGCATTCAGTATACATTGGCGCACATTCTAAATTGGCTTTATTTCATGGTGAAAAACCACCTTAAGTGAGTGCCTTAATGAACTCATCTCCTCTTGATGATGTTTACGGCGCAGAAACGCCAGTAGACGTGGTTTCTTTACAGATTTGGTAAAACACATTATCTTATCTTCATCATTTTAGCAGCCATAGAATAATTGTCTGCCACTTACTCCGAAAATTTGTACATATTTTTCTATTTAACTGAATTTGCCAGAAATAACATCTTCTGGCTGGATCTGCTGAGCTGTACTAAGCTGAGAATAGCTACTAGTGAAGGATTCTTCAGGTTACGGTTTCGAAGGATGAATTTATCTGTCGAAACTAATAATTTTCCGAAATTAACACGATAACACCAAGCGCAGCGTGCTCTCAAAGCACGTGTTTAGTTTACTTGGCTCAACTAGGAATGTGTGAGACACCTGAGACAGCCTGCGAGTCGCGACTGTACCGTCGGCTTCGCGGCGGATGGATGGCGGGCTAGAATTTGCGCGTGGTAGCGCGGGGTTGAGTTGCTTAATTTGCTTGTGTGAGTGCGCTTTACTAATCAAACCAAACGTTCCACACAGTAGATAGTGTCAGGTATGACGTAACGTAGTGTTCATATTCTCCTTGGGCGTGACGTGCACACTCACATCGTAAGCAAGTGCGATCTCGTCGAGACGTCTTGCCTCGCCAGGCGGCGCATGACGAAGGTAATACAGGTGTCGCTCGAACTCGATTACTGTTGGTGTCTATGCTCATGGGTGCTCGGCACCCACTATTTACATCTCGTGGGTGCCAGAGCCCCCGAGCACCCACAGAGTCGGCGCCCCTGGATTCTGCATCCAAATGGCACATGAAAAACTCTTACAGAGAGCTTATCACATGGCTACCGTGTCCCTTCCCCTGAAATATGATCCACTTCTTTAGTTTCTGGTTGAACATAATACAGCAATTCGATTTAAAGATCAGTGTTTTTCATTCGCTTTAATATTAAAAATTTGAAATTGAGAAAAAGAACTTTGATTGATTTGTTATACAATAAACAGATCCCCTCGAAGTGAGGAACAGCAGCAGCCTGGTGTCAATACGAACTAACCATATCCTCAGTATGTGTAGAATTTTTTTTTTTTTTTTTTTTTTTTTTTTTTTTTTTTTGTAGTTTTAGGAAAGTTTCAGATTTCTAAATCACAACATGCTTTTTCGAACACAATGATACATGCTCTCACAATTCATTTCGGTGAAAGTTGGTCATCAAAGATTTCCTAACCAAATATTTGTTTCAATTTACAACATGGAAGCTTCCACTGCGGTCAAATTGATTACAGCTTTCTGCGCGTTCTCTTCAGTCATTTAGGCTCGACTTCTCTCTTTGAGCGGCAAACCACTCGCCACACGAAACAGAATCAGTATTACTATTAATTGTGACTGATCATATGACCCGCTGGCAACTTTTCTTTATACTTACTTTTGCACGTCGAGAATTTTTCATTTAAATAATTTTAAGGTTTGAACCATCCGATGTGGCTGCCGCACTGCACAACGCCACTAGGACTGAGCCAACTTGATTGTGGTTTCCCGCAATCACTTTAGCGGAAACCGGGACGATCCCTAGTCTTCGCCAGATAAGATACACAATTCACAAACAGAAACAGTCTTCACATAGAAGAAGAGCTATGCGTATCACGGACAAATGGTAACACATCCATGTGTCCCATCAAAATTACTTCAGGCCAGCAAGCTGGTAGTAGATGGAATAGAGACATCTAAATGAGCACAGAATTTGGAAGATGATGCGCTGATCCAGCAGAAAAATTTGAAATCTACAAAAATCAAAAAAGAAAATTCAGTGTCATATGAAGTATTGATTTTCGTGTGCTCATTGTGATCTCTTCAGCTGCTGGTGATCAGCCAACACGATTATGGAAATTTCAGTTTCACGGACTTTACCCGATAAACATTTGTTTGCTTTAATTCATCCTTAATGAGATTAACATGCGCAGGTGGTATATAATATGCAAAAAGAAAGTCCATGAGGCCAGTATACAGTGCCACAGAGTAAGTAGGGCAGGCTGCTCCCATTGTTCCAAACACTAAGAATTAGCTGTTATGAAGAAAGTACCAACAGTTAAACTAAATCAAATCCACGCGCTGAGTAGGGAATCACAGTAGCACAGTAGCCTCTACACGGCAAAGAGACGCCACCTGACGAGGCGCAGTGAACCACTGGCGAAACGTCATCACCCCCATCCCATTTATAATCAATGTGATCCTTGCATCAGAATTTTCTTGAAATTTAACCTCTTTAAATGACACAATAAATCAGACAAAGGGGGTGACTGTATCAGATGGCTATACAACTTTTAATTTTTCATGTAAACTTATCGTAGATTTATTTTTGGAACATTTGAAATTCATAACATGATCGATTTGGAAGAAGCCTCCTTCTAACTACTTTTGTTTACAACAGGCACAATACATTTGATACCTGCAGAGATAACAATACAAAGCTGGCAATAAAGACCAATTTACAGTCGCTTCAGACTGCGGAGTAAGCAGGGGAAATTTTTCAGCTGAGTAGAGTTATTCTCACTAGTTTAACCCTGATCATGGCAGATGCATTTTCACCACATTTACTGTTGACAGAAACTTTAGAAATAAGCACCACTTCTCACGCCACATCCTGCAGTTGAGAGTGTTACAGCTGTCTCTGTTAGCCTACTGTCCTGGGACCTGTACTTCCTGCTGCTGGAGCTACACTTTACTATTAGGAGAAACCGAAAGACCAGCTCAAAGCGCTAAACATTGCCTGACGGCTACATTATTTTCATTGTAGGCGAAAACAGATCACGCGATTCACTTAGACCAGTGACAGCGCTTCTAACAATCGTTGCCATTGAGTGAACTCCCGAATTAGCCAGATGACGCAAATTCTCTACTCTGTTTGATTTCAAAAGGACATATACATGAGCCATGAATTAATCTATAAGTAGTATAGAGGACGATTTATTTCTGGTGTGAAATGGTTTTTGTTAATGTGTTTTTGTTTGTGTTCTTCAACCCTGATAAAGGTCGCGTTACAAGCGTCAAATACCGTGTCATGGCTCCACAGTTACAATAAACTGTAGGTCCAGGAGGGAACAAAATGGCCGCCTTTGCTCTGACGCACTGCCTCGTGTGGTATGGCGACCCGGTGACGGTTTCAAATGGCTGCGCATTCCGCCTTTTCCATTGCTGGACCAGTTTCAGTCCCTGAAGAAAACGTTTCGCAGATGGCTGAACAACCTGGAAAAAAATATTCCGCATTATCTTTACCAACAGGTAGTTAAACAACAGCAATTCTGCGAGTTTCTGCCAAATTAGATGAATGGTAATTATATCGATTACTCAGTGACCTAGGCTGCCACAGATGGAGGCTTTCTGGACAAATTTACACTGGGAAGCTTTCTGCTTGTCTTCCACAGTCATTGAAGTGTATTTCCGTGATACTGTTTGGTATGGATGACTATGTTATGAGTATGTTCAGTGTAGTGTGTTGCGAATGAATGCAACGTGAAGGAATGGGGAGCGTGAAACCAGTTATCGCCCATTCAGGTCTACTCTTATGAAAGACAGCGAGGTGACCGCCATGCCCAATCGACGGCCGTATCATCAGCAGTGTGATATGGCCTGATTACATACGCAGTGCAGGGAGTTTTAAAGCAAATTTGTTGTTTGGAGATTGAGCACAACCAAATCTCGTACCCTTCTCGGATTCCAACCAACTAACCTCGTGTGAGGCGCCGGACTCCATTACAGAACCGCAACCGACGGGCAGGCTTTAGGCAGGCTCTCAGTGTCACACGCAGTTTATTGTGTCTGCGACGGACGTCTGTACGTCACTACCGCCCATTAGACGCAGGCATTTTTATTGGTCAGCTGAGCAGTTCAACGGAATCGCATAAAACAGAGACACGTTTCTTGCCATTTTATTTGGCTTAATCTACAAATCTACACAGAGAATAATATGCGCTAAGAATCCTCTTCAGGGAACTCTCTTGCCCTTGGGGTTGGAAACGGCTCCTAAAGGCGGATGAATCAGAAATGACCAACAGCATGGGGATCAGAAGGCAATGGGAAACCACTGCATAAAAGACCCAAAGGGTATCCCGAGGACATGTAATCCTCTCAAATTACATATATCATGATGGCTTCTTCCTGGATAAAATATTCCGGAGGTAAAATAGTCCCCCAATCGGATCTCCGGGTGGGGACTGCTCAGGGAGGAGTCATCAGAATGGATAGAAACACTCTACGAGTCGGAGCGTGGAAAGTTAGAAGTCTGAATAAGGCAGGTAGGTTAGAAAACTTAAAAAGGGAGATGGAACAACTTAAGTTAGATGTTGTTGGGATTAGTGAGATTAAATGGAAGGGCGCACAGAATTTCTGGTCTGGGGAACACAGGATAACTAGCACATAAGCTGTCAATAGAGTCACTTGTGTACGTTTTGTAATGAACAAGAAAATAGGGAAACGGTTGAGTTATTATGAACCATTTAGTGACAGGATTATTTTGAAGAGGTTAGAAACTAAGCCCATCCCAACCACATTAGTACAAGTTTATATGCCAACGTCACAGGAAGATGATGAAGAAATAGAAAAAATATACGCTGAAATTGGAGAATTAATCCAATATGTGAAGGGGGAGAAAAATCTAATAATCATGGGTGATTGGAATGCAATAGTGGGAGAAGGAAAAGACGGGAATATTGTAGGAAGTTTTGGTCTAGGAGAAAGAAATGAGCGAGGAAGCAGGTTACTTGAATTTTGTGAAAGATATAAGCTAGTTGTGACAAACACACTGTTTAAGAATCATGCAAGAAGTATATATACCTGGAAACGTCCAGGGGATACAGGCAGATATCAGCTAGATTATATCATGGTCAAACAGAGATTCAGGAATCAAGTTCTAGACTGTAAAGCATACCTAGGAGTAGACGTAGACTCTGACCATAATTTGATAATAATGAAGTGCAGGACGAAATTTAAGCGAATAAGGAAGCAGTATAAGCAGAACTGATTGGAAGTTAATAAACTAAAACAATCTAGCACGAGAGAAAAATTTGTTGAAATGGTAGACTTAGGTCTAAGAAGTAACTCTCAAATGAGCTCAACCGAGGACGAATGGAATGCATTAAAAACCGAAATAATGAAAGCTGGTAAAGAAACATTAGGCTTTGGATAACAGAAGAAATTTTGGAGCTGATGGATCAGAGGAGAAGGTGCAAAAATGCTCAGGATGAAGCAGGAAGAGAGCAGTACAGGCAGTTTAGAAAACAAATAAATAGGAAATGCAAAACAGCAAAAGAAAAATGGCTGCAAGAAAAGTGTGAAGAAGTAGAAAAGGAAATGGTCGTAGGTAAAGTAGACGTTGCATATAAAAAGATGTAACAGAATTTTGGAGAAATGAGGAAAAGGGAATGAACGTTAAAGCTGCCGATGGGAAACTTCTTTTAAGATCAGAAGATAGAGCTAACTGATCGAAAGAATACATCGAGAAACTGTACGCTGGGGAAGACTTGAACAATAGTGTAATGCAATAGGAAGGCGATGTAGACATTGATGACTTAGGAGATCCTGTTTAGAGGACAGAATTTAATAAAGCTCTGAATGACTTGAAAGCAAATAAGGCAGTTGGAATAAATGAGATCCCGGCAGAACTTCTTAAATCCCTAGGAAAGGAAGGAATCGAAAGATTATGAAACAGGTGAAATTCTAACTGATTTTAATAAAAATATCATCTTCACACTTCCAAAGAAAGCCCAAGCCGACAAATGTGATAATTATCGGACCATTAGTCTAACAACACATGCTTCAAAATTACTGACCAGAATAATATACAGAAGGATGGAAAGTGTAGTAGAAGAGATAGTAGGTGAAGATCAGTTTGGGTTTAGGAAAAATCGCGGTACAAGGGAAGCAATTGTGTCTTTAAGATTAATACTTGAAGGGCGGATTAAGAAAAACAAAGATACTTTTATGGCGTTTGTTGATTTAGAAAAAGATTTTGATAATGTTAGGTGGGACAAGATGTTCAAAATTTTAAAGAAGTCAGGTCTAAAGTACCGAGATAGAAGAATAGTGTATAAACTATATAACAATCAAGTGGCTATAATAGAAGTAGAGAATCACGAGAGACATGCAACAGTTAAAAAGTGTTTGAGACAAGGTTGTAGTCTATCCCCGTTAATATTCAACTTGTGAGTAGAAGAAGCAATGAAGAAAGTCAAAGAAAAATTTCAATGTGGCATAAGTTTTCAGGGAGAAAAATCAGTATGCTGCGATTTGCTGATGACATTGTCTTGTTAGCAGAGAGGGCTGAGGATGTTGAGAAATACTAAATGGCATGAACAAAATACTGAACGATGATTTTGGACTGAATATAAATCAAAGCAAGACTAAAGTGATGAAATGTAGCAGAAATGATACCAATACTAGCAGATTAAATATAAAAATTGGATCGGATGCAATAGGAGAAGTAAATGAATTCTGTTACTTGGGAAGTAAAATTACAACCGATGGCCGAAGCAAAATGATGTTAAAAGCAGAATAGCACTAGCAAAAAGAGCCTTCATGAAAAACAGAAATCTTTTAGTTTCAAATATTGATCTAGGAATTAGAAAGAACTTTTTAAAACTTTTGTGTGGAGCACAGCACTTTATGGTAGCGAAACATGGACTTTAGGAATAACGGAAAGAAAGAAAATTGAAGCATTTGAAATGTGGTGCTACAGAAGAATGCTGAAAATTAAGTGGACAGACAAAGTAAGAAATGAACAAGTTTTGGAAATGATGGGTGAGAAACGAAGTTTGTGGAAGAAGCTTACAGAAAGAAGAGACAGGCTGGTAGGTCATATTTTGAGACATGCTGGATTGGTTAATTTGTTAGTGGAGGGAACAGTCCGAAGGTAAGAACTGCAGAGGAAGACAGAGATTAGAATATATTAAGTAGATAATTGAGGACGTGGGCTGTAAGGGGTATGTAGGAATGAAGAGGTTAGCACAGGATAG
This sequence comes from Vandiemenella viatica, assembly GCA_031002005.1. Taxonomy (NCBI): domain Eukaryota; kingdom Metazoa; phylum Arthropoda; class Insecta; order Orthoptera; family Morabidae; genus Vandiemenella; species Vandiemenella viatica. Next base: position 55,531 of record JARYHS010011771.1, read on the forward strand.
GAAGGGATGGAGGATTGCATCAAACCAGTCCGAAAGAACTGACGACAGAAAAAAAAGAAGCCTCTGTACAGAGTTTTGAAAAATCAAATATTTACTATTAACAAGAATGGTTTTTTTTACATTTTTCTGTGACAACACAGCAAAATAATTACTATCTTTAGTTGAAAAATTTGATTCTCCTCCACCAAATTCACCCTCCCTATTAAGTCTTTACGCCTCGTCACGTCGAGATCATTAGAGTCGCGGGTGGGTTGAGGGTTAGGCCGCTCAGTGATTAGTCTCTAGCTCGACTGTGTTCCTTTAATCGTTACTCAGTACACTACACATATAGAATATTGCACATAAATTCAGTATAAACACATTTGGCACGCAAATGATGACTTATTTTCCACCAACGGTAAGAAGTCTGTGTAGCCTTAACGACTTGGTGAAACAGTTTTAATTTTCCGCGCATTCGCCACTGTCGTGGATCGGCCTACCGTTCAACTTGGACTCTGTTCCAATATTGGTACAATTCATACTTAACGACACCTTTTGTTGGATGTAAAAATCATTGAGACAGGCACATTAGAAAAAAACACACACACATCTCGGTGAGTGAGCGGTAACACTCTGGTTTCGCATTTGGGAGACGTGAGTTGTAATCCCCGTCCGTCCATTCATGTTTTGGTTTCTATGGTTTCCTGAAATCACTACAAACAAATGATGATATGGTTTCTTCAAAGAGCCGAATTCTTTAACATTCCTTGCTCTGCATTTTATATCGACGAGGCTCAAAGCTGTTTGTAATGAATAAAGAAAGAATGAATGTACATCTGATTTGATGAAGAAGAAATTACACAATCATTCTGGAACGAAGCACTATAAGACTAACTCCATACTGTTCACTGGATACAGACTGGACCAAACACAGGTCGCGACATAATGTTACAAGTGTGTCTGTTACAGAGACGATGCACAAAGCTGGTTGATGCTAATATTAAACTGAAGTAACGTTACAACAAAAATAATAAGAAACGAACGTCAGTACAAAGTGCTTGTTGCAAGTAAATAGCTACCACAGTAGTAAATAGTCTGATAGACAAACTGATGATACAAAGTAAGGACAAATATAAATCCGTGGACACGCAATCCCAAACACTAGTTAGAAATGACGGCTTAATATAATCAACTGAAATCTAAAATGCACAAAACATCGTCATTAATTTTCAGCCAAATGAGATATTTGTGATGCATATTGGGAAAATAAATTACTGCAAGAACGAGAATGGACAATAATTGTGCTAAAAAAGAAGTACTCTTAAATCATTTACCACAATTCAAAAAATCACCATCAGAGATAATCACCATATAACTTAGTGAACAACAAGGAAATAAAGTAAAATGTCAAAATATACAATCAATAGGGAAGAAAATTGTACATTTATTGCCTTCTTACTGAAAGAATACGCTAAGAGGGATCGATGCTATGAGTAGAACCGGGTGAGATCAGTTGTTTTAGTGGTTAGCGGATGGCGCCACCGTCAAATAATTATAACGACCAACAGTTTTTCTTCCCGTTCCACTAATAAGCGCGAACTTAATTCTGTGGCTAAAGCGAAAACACTGCCTGGAATCGATACTAGGGGCCCGCCTACAGCCGATACGTCACAAAAATTAGTTTTTATTGACAATTCTCTGCAACCACTTACAGAAGCAACTATGGCGTCCCAGCTATGAGTCTATGGACTAACAAATACCCAAACAGAATTCTGCACAAGAAAAATGTTGAAGGAGAAATGTTTTGTATTAATATGATGACTCATTTTTCATCTATAATGCAGATCATTTTAATATCTTACGGACGCCACAGCAGAGGGGGGGGGGGGGGAAAAAAGGCGTTCAATTTTGAAGCAGCCATCACACAGATATAACGGAAGGTAATGCTGCCAACGATTAAAAGGTGTTGTTTCAATCTGCTTACACTTTACTGAAAATAAGGAACACTACTGTATAATTAGCGACAGTTGGAGATAACCATAAGGAGGGCAGTGGGTAGTAAATATTTTATAATGTTGTACCATACACAAAAAAATCAGAACAGAGAGAATAATGACTGCATACGAAATCCGATAAGGATTATAAATTCCAAATGGAAACACTACTTCCATAAACTGAAATAGAAACGAACACAATAAACATTTCTTGAGACAAAAAAGAAGTGATTTTGGTGCCTGTGATGGGACGGGAGAAGAAACGACCGCAGGAAGAATACTTTCTCCAAACAGGCACTGACTCGACAACGGAATTTGCGACGTGCCGCGTTGTTAAGAGGATCGCGTTTGGCAAAAGTCACACACAACAGCTCGCCTCAACAGTGAAAAATTAAAACAGTATATCACAACGCGCGGTCGTAATGTATAGTAATATTACAGTCTTTGTGTTTTGTTGTTTCTATTAGCTTTGGAACTGGTCATTATTTAAGATTTTCACACGTCTTACACCAATGCTGGATTTTAAATATTATTAATTTGAGAGAAATGCATAAAGCAGAGTTTGTGGACTTACCCAACAGTCAGCACAAGGAACAGACGTCCACCTCGAATAAGAGCACAATGCCAACTGAGTAATGGTCTGACCAGTGTTACCAACTCGGAAAGACAGAATTCCGCAACATGCCACTACGGCTATCGAATTCCGCTACAAATAAATAACTATTGCAAAAATTATCAATAAAAACTACCTGTCATGATGAAATCACTTGTTAAACATAAAACGTCAATTCTGAATAAACATTTAGGTTTCTGCCAGTGTGTATATCGAATACCGGATGATTGACGATTTACGCTGTTGCTGTCATAGTGTAGTAGCAGCACCAGTTATTATCGCTTACAACGATATTTTTATCATACCTATGAATATTTCACAATATAAGACGGAATTCATTAATCGGTTAAATCACGTAAGTGCGACAATATTGATGGATTAAATGATTTAAGTTATTTGAAATTAATACATACATTATTTACTAATCATTTCAGGCAAAAGTATAATAATAGTATAACTACAGTCAGTCTTCATCAGACGAAATAAAGGTTTCAGTTTCATTTTCTTTAAACAGATACATACATTTACCAAATTTCTTAAGATGATAATTGGTAATTGGATAGGTCAAACAACAACTGTTTTTAGTTTGCAAATCTACTTTCACTCTTAACAGATCATTGAGTATTTGAGGTTTCAAGAGGTTCCTTTTTTGGTCTTTATATCATCCATCATAGAGAAAAGTCTTTCTACTTAGGCATTTCCATGCGGTAAAACTGTCAACAATTTTGCTAACTTGCAAATGTTTGAAAAAAGATACTCTCATTCAAAAGTTTTAGTTTACTTAACGCACACCAAAACTAACAACGCCGTTTAACTTTAACAACTCTTCTTTTTCTTCTTCTGAAAAATAGTATTGGAGCCTGCCGAATTCTTTTAGTACTTCCTGTTTGTTTATTTTAGATTCAAATCTCGTCGCAATTTCCGAAACGTCACACTTTTTCTCAAAATTTTGGTTCAATGCAATGCAATGGAACAAGAAATGGCATATTCTTAAAGAGGTTGTCGTTCACTGGAAATCTTTTGAAACATTCGCTGACACATTTTTGATAAAAATTGACACAGACCAGTTTGAATCGCTCCTTGTCCTTTCACTACACTCTGATAACGCTTTCATAGTATGTTCCCCAACATTTACTTGTTCTATAGGGAGTAACACGTGAGGATAAAACACGTTCAATGTATCTAAATTGTTCTCACTATCAGTGCCGGATCTAGGGGGGGTCAAACCGGGGCTCTTGCCCCGGGCGACAACTTCAGGGGGGCGCCAAAATCAGGTGTTGGTGGCATCTTTTTATAAGCGCCAGGGCGAAATATTCATGTGCTGCCAACCCTTTTTTTTAGGTAAAGCGCCTTGGTACATTGACCGCGGCGGCAACTTGAAAGGACGGAAAATTCATTGTTCTGTGACAGAGTGGCCTTAAAACAAATTCATTCCGTCATTGTTAGCGGGAACTCGCGATATTCTTGGATTTATAAATTTTACCATTTGATGTTCACATTCTTGCAGCTGCGTTCGAGTGATTAGCCCAGTTTTGTTTTAATACATACTTTTGTGCTGAACGAGTTTAAATATTTATTACTGGAAACGAACCATTAACAGGTAAGGAACAATCTATCCTTATCAAATATCTCAGCGTTTCTCATCCTTTGTCAATCCGAAAACCAGTTTAAAAAAAAAAAAAAAAAAAGCATCATTAACTTCTATGGGCCTTATTTCTTACCTCTGTGCATATATTATGAACAAAACCTATCAATTTTTATTAGCACATACCGCTGTTTCTCAACACATAAACCTGCAATAAAGCATTCATGAAACGTCGCTCTCCGAAAATATGTTTAGGGAATAGGCTGTTAAGCAGCCATATCCTGAAAATACCAGTTTTTTTGATGGTTGTTGAAATATTAATTGTTTTTAGAAAGTTTGGATTACAATTTATACTCGCTTACAATCTTTTGGTGGACGAGACGATATCCAATTTTTTTTTTTGTTTAGTCTGTTTGGACTTGTACCAAAACTTTATTGCTTCTTCGTTGGATTCACTACACGGTGGGAAATAATGAAAAATGTACAAAAACCAACTTAAAAGGTAGTAGCCAGGCAAGATGGTCGACCAAACACCTTGCCCTATTGAATTATTTACCTTAAGTTGTCAAAGCAATGGAGGAAATTGAAGAATCTTCTCCGGCTGCAGAATGTAAGTATGAATCCGCTCATCTCTTACATGGTGTATTGGATTTTAAATTTATCCTAAAATTAACAATTTGGGCTAACCTTCTTCGAGAAATTAATAGAGTAAACGTGGAAATACAAAAGGAGGACATAATCTTTTCGCGATCTGTATCACTAATGAAAGGGCTTATTAAGATATAGTAAGAAATGCGACTAAAGCCGACAGAATATTGGATCAAAGAAGCTACACCTGTAACACAAAAATTGTGAACCGTTGCAATACTTCTTCCGCCAACCTATTTAGGTCGCAATGACCGGAGGGATAAGATTAGAGAAATAAGATGCCGTACTGATACTTATATGTATTCCTTCTTTCCTCGCACTATTCGGGATTGGGAATGGGCGGGTTTAGGATTGGTGCTTAGCACCCTCTGCCACCCACAATGTTTGTGATTTGCAGAGTTTGCAGAGTATGAATGTAGATGTAGATGTAGAATACTCAAAAGTAAACGAATTTCCAAACGAAAGAGGCAACACGACGAAATCTGCGATGACGAATCAAGAGCATTAGACCCCACAGTTGTTTTCCAAAGATATAAAAGTTGTATTTGACAGAATTTTAACAGAAATAGGAATAAGGGTAGAAAGTACAATAAAACTAAATGAAAACTTTGCTTTCCTTGGTTGCCACACGTTAGTAAATATGTCCACAGAAGATCTCCAAAAAAATATTGAGCAGTTCTAGCAAGCAGATACTCCAAGGACTTAAACGCAATTGATTTTTGTCAAGAACTTGCCGTGTTTAAACAACAAGCTTCATTTTTAATTGGAATCGATGAAACAACTAGTCCATTCCAATTGTTGCAACACATGTGTAAAAATTACTTGAAGGAAGCCTTTCCTAATATATTTATAGCTCTGAGAATATACTGCACGTTACCAAGCTGCCAGCGAAGTTTTAATAAACTAAAAATCATAAAAACCTACCTGAGATCAACAATGAGCCAGGAACGTCTTTCTAACCTCACGATCTTATCAATCGAAAATAGAACAGCTTATGAGACGAATTATGTTGAAGTTATATACCCTTTCGCGGAAATGAAAGCTCGACGAGTGAAGTTGTAGGAACATTTAGTGTAAATTTTGCTAGGGCCTGGCTCGTGCGTTACATATTATGTTTATGTGTATTATATAGAATGCAAGCAATAAAATGTCTTTTGTCTTTTTTATCACGTTAGTTTAATAGTACCAAACTGAGTGTGGTGTTTTAATTAGGTGTGGGGGGGGGGGGGGGCGCAGATTGAAGTTTTTGCCCCGGTTCGAAAAAATCCTAGATCCGCCACTGCTCACTATTAAAGTGAAGGGGTTTCACGAAGTTCGCAGACAAAATTCTGACAAATCTTCTGCTTTCAGAATAGAGATATTGGATGGATACTTTCCGTGACTGAAACATGACATTGAACTGATTGAATGTAGGTAAGACATGACTCAAAAAGTGAAGGTACGCTTTGAAATAAGGATTTTGTAGATCTGAAAAAATTATGTTGCCCACTGGATTTTTCTCCTCAAATGTTGCATCTCTGAACAATTGAAGGATTACATTCCACTGTTGTAGGATACGATCATCATAGTTTGACAACGCTAGCCCCCTGTCTTACTTGGACTTAAGGTCTTTAATTCAGAAGCTTGTATAAACTTTTGAAATTCCAGCAAAATGCATTGTCGTTTTTGATAACGGGAAAAATAGTTATAAATATTGTGCAACATGGCTTTAACATAAGAAGGAATTTCATTTGATGTTACTATGGCAACAAGATGTGCTGAGTGACATATACTGCTGTTTACAAAAACTTCTGGATTGTCATTTACAAGATCGATTTTGAATGATTCATTTTTACCAAGCATAACACTGGCGTTATCAGAGCAAAATCCTATTAAATTGTGAACATTTAATTCAAAATTAGACAGACAACTGCTGAATAGTCTGTAAACAGGGGCGTAGCTACTATGGGGCTAGGCGGTGCAGTGCACCGGGGCCCCTACGCTCAGGGGGCCCCCAAGCACAGTTCAGAGGACCCACGGGCCTTCACGGCAAACTGGCGACTTTTTTTGTTGTTTTTTTTCCCCCTTGTTAGCTCTACCGTCGTCTAAGGAGGCTCCTGAGACAGATGGAGCCCCCTCACTAAGAGGCCCTCACTGCTCAGAGGGCCCCCAACCACTGCTCAGGGGCCCCAGCCTCAGCTCTGGAGGGCCCCACCCAGCAACACAAAGCAAAAAAATAAGAAGGCGCCTATCTTGCCTGAGGGTCCAAAATAAATTTTTGCACCGGGGCCCTTTTTGACCTAGCTACGCCACTGTCTGTAAAGCCCTTTAGCATTACCATCATCACTAAAAATGGGGATTAAGTCAAGAAGTTGGGTCTTAACTTCGTCATGGTATATGTATCTTGCTAAAATACTCAACAACCTGTTATTACTGATATCAGTACTCATATCTATGAGGACCGAAAAAGCTGTGCTGGTCTTTAGTTACATCATCCTTGATTTTTGATGATAGAACATTTCGAATAATAGCTGTACACTTTGTGCGACTTTGTTGAACGTTTTTCGCAATTGTTGAATCCTTTAAATTTAGTTTTGCAACTTTAACAATATGACTGACCACACTGAAACTAAGATTATGAGCAGCAACTAATAAACTAAATATTATATCTGCTACTGTGGCTTCAGATTCTTCTGACTTGAAAATCTAAAAAGAAAAAAGAAAAGAACTAGATTCGTATACGTATTTCAAATAACTGAAATAATATCAAACAATAATCGCAGCAAATTATGAGAAGTTCTGATGTATTAGATTGGATCGCCTTTCTGATATCATGTTATTTATTATAAATTAAACATAAAAAACACCGGTATTCAAACTGAGGCCGTCAGAATGAGAGGCCCCTGGCTAAGTCATTAATTGCCAAGCTCAACGTTTATTTACTCACACGTGGTGCAAATAAAAACCTAGTTTAATTACCTGAGAAATCTGTTTTGTGTTGTCGATGGCTTTCATGTTCTTCAAGTGTCTTTGACTATCACTATGCTTTACCAGATCACTTCTTTTCGCACCCAATACAACATTGCAAGCCGTACACCTCGCTTATGAATTGTCCTCTTTCACTGGTAGTATCCACTTTGAAAAAATATCTTCATTTAACCACTTTTCTGAAAATAACTGTTTTCTCGACTTTATTTGACCTTTCGGTAATTCTCGACAGTATTCTCGTGTTTTCTTTGGTGTAGAACAACCCGCTTCTTCTGTATCACTCATCACGCATCACTTGTGACTCGCAATAATTATTAGTAAACTCGTACTGAAGGCCCGAAGAGCAAGCATATAGGCGCTACAAGAAGAGCGGGGAAATACAGTTGAGGGGATTCACAACCAATCTCATTGGCGCCAGCAGGATTGCTTCCAGGGGGGTACACCAAGGCTGCATTGGTGGCCCCTACCTATCGGCCCAAAAATTTCCGGGCTTGGCGACCTTTTTTTTTTAGCTATACTACTGCCCAGACGGCAATCCGGGATGTATTGGGTTGCACCAGGGCTGCATTGGTGCCCCCTCCCCTATCGGCCCAAAAATTTTCTGGCTGGGCGACCTTTATATATATATATATTTTTTTCAGCTCTACTACTGTCCAGACGGCGACCCGGGATGTCAGGGGGGTGCAAGAGCACCACCTTGCACCCCCCTCCCGGCGCCCATGACCAATCTGCCTGTTTTTATTGGTTATTCAATTGCGTAAGGGTCGGTAATGATTTATTTTAGCTGGTTTAGATTCCAGGGAAGACATTATTAACAAAATGAATATTTATTCCTAAGAAATTAATTTTCGAAAGTTATAGCAATGAACATACAAAAATGTCGCTACGTTTTCGACAATTTGCACATTTCGCCGCTCTGTCTCCCGAGGGGTATGATTCCGCTACGGTTGGCAACACTGCCTGTACGCGACGAGCAGTGACTACAGCGGTGACTGGTGGCAGTAATTCAAACTACAATTCTAAAACTTTCAATTTAAACGTAAACAACAGGACAGGGAAGGCGATTCCCTGCTACAGACACACCGGGCTATATTGTAATTCCATCAAATTTCTCATACCAAAATAGTGTTTGCTTGCACAACATGCTAAAAGGAGCACTTCTTTAGAGATTGTGTAGGGTAAATATCTTACATATTTACAAGAACGATTTGGAAAAAAAAGGAATAAGCTCAACCTAATATTAATTGTGAATAAACCTAATAATACCACGGAGGAAGGAATATATGGAGACAACGCAAGGGACCTTCACCAACACTGAAGTGATGCTCGGTAGAGAGAAGTGGAGTGAGAAGGTCGCCATATTGGTCGGCCATAGAAACACGAAATAGGCACATAAACCTCAAGGGAATCATACGACAACCATGGCACAGCAATTTGATTATGGATTATTATGTAACTCGATGAGACAGACCAAAAATGAAGATGTTTTATTTTAATTTTATATCCTGCTTAGTTCTCGAGATATGCTGTTTCAAATGTCAGGTGCTTTGGGTTTAAATTCGGGAGAAACATTTCTCCAATGTCAAATTTGGTGTCTTATGTAAGACTACGAGAGAATCGAAAATAAAGAATAAAAATTTTTGAAATCGCGCTTAGTTCTAGAGATATACTGTCTCAAAAGTGAGGTGTTTTAGGTTGAAATTCAGAAGAAAAATACCCCCAAAGTCATATTTAATAATAGATTCTTATGTAACACGACGAGAGAAATTGAAAGTAAACAATAAAAAATTTCTATATCTCGTTTGGTTATCGAGATATGCTGTCTCCAAAAGTCAGAAGTTTAAATGGGAGTAGTATACATTGCGATACGTGGTACACGTTGTGTCACTAACATAGTCTTATGAAATTACTAACAACTAATTATAAATTGTTTGTCCATACTGGTACAGGCTGATTTCAACCTACCCATATTACCATTAATATTGTCGCTACAAAATCAATCTATTTAGACACATCTAAATACTTGAAATGCATCGCGAACTAAATTTCGGGTAACAACAACGTTTCCTTCATCACGTTTGATAGTTCGTACAGCACAAATTATCACAATTAATTTCATCGTACACTTTCAGTGTAAACTGAACTGGACTAAAGCATGCAGATTACCATATTCATTGTATCACGATGTAAACTTGACCCAATTAAATTAGACTTTCAACACTTCTTTACAATAAGGCTATCTTCTTATGTGCAAAGTAGTAATATATGCTAATTGTCTACACTATACCAACAAATATTTGAGAACGACATTATCCTGTTGAGAGTAATAAATAAATTTATAACGATAGGTCCTAATGTTGCAGTTACCAATCACACACTTCAATAACAATAATTACAATGTGACTTAATTATGAAACGTTATTCCAGGTTGTTTCCTATCTTTTCTGTTTGTGAAACTGTATGCAACACAAGTTGGCATTATAGAAAACTTCAGAATATTAGAAAATGAAACTTTCTCAGCAGCAGACACACAGCAAACAGGGCAAAGTTTTTGGATTATTCCTATGGCCGCCGCGCATGCACAGTAGGAGAAGAGTTTTTATAAGAGGTTTCACAGAGTTAGCATTGTTTTGTCTCCATATATACCTTCCTCCATGATTAATACCGAGTCAGATCCAAGGTCTATTTTAATTTGCCTGCTCGTATTGATATTGTCCCCCCTTTTCTCCACTAGCCTAATCTTTACATTATATATATATATATATATATATCGACGTGTGCTTTCCTGTATTTTACTTTTCAGCCACCACTACCTAGCATAGTCTGGTCTTTGTGTGTGGAAGTAGCTTGGAGTTTCCTGTCGTGCACAACGGTGGCCGAATGTCAATAGGATGTGGGAGATATGATGGTTAAAAGTGGTAGATGCAGGGCATATTCGTATTTCGACCAAAGACGTGTGTCTCCGTATATGTTACTCTGCTGCCACAACTACATAGCATAGACCAATGGTATTTGTGTATGGTATTGGAATCGTGTCTCCTATCATGTACTATGGTGGTTAGATGTCGGTAGCATTGGGGGTAAGGGAGATATGGTGGTTGAAAGTGGTAGACCTGCGGCACTTTAATAGTTCTACTAGAAACGTATGTGTCATGGTGTATCAGTTTTCAGCCAAAACTATCTAGCGCAGATCACTGGTGTTTGTGTGTGGTAGTAGCACAGAGTCACTCGTCGATCACAACTTTGGCCGAATTTCGGTAACTGTGGGGGTGAGGGAGATATGGTGGTTGAAAGTGGCCGATCGAGGATATTTTCGTATTTCGACGGAAGACATGTGTGGCCGTATATTTTACTTTTCTGCCTGAACTACATAGCACAGATGACTGGCGTTTGTGTGTGATAATAGCATCGAGTCTCCCATCATGCACTATGGTGGTTAGATGTCGGTAGCTGTTAATCCAAATTTTTTACAAACACGAGCGGAGTCGTGGGTACCAGCTAGTTCTTTATATAGGGAATCTTCTGTTTTTGTTCTGACGAATGGGAGATCATGGTTTGAATAATACTGCGATCAATTTTTTGCATTAGATTCCAAATTTAATTATTGTTTCTCTTGCATATAATTTCTTTTGCATGCTATAATATCTCAAATTATATTAAATTAAAGAGATAAATGAACCACAAACAATTTAGGTGTAGCATCCTGTTTAAAAGAAAAAGTAGTAGACAATGAAGTTTTTACCTACAGATATAGAGTGTACCACAAAGATATAAGGGCAATTGTTGGAGGGGTGTTTATACTTGTTAGCAAAAACTATTACAGTTCACTGGTGTTCATAGATCATGACCATGAGTTCCTTGCGGCAGATTTCTGGGGTAAAAACAAATTTAAAAATCAGTTTATTGGATGCCTAAGGCAGTGGAAGGCTCATGAAGAAAAATTGAATTCATTCTCAAAATTTAGAAGTGAGAATAGAATGGTCATTATAGGTGGCGATTTAAATTTACCAGATATAAGCTAGGTAGGAAATAAGATTAATAGCACAAGACAACAGAGATTTTCGAATGTCTTAAAAATGAAAGTCGTAGAGAAGAACACTAGGGGAAGAAACATGTTGAATTCCTTCCTAATAAAGCTGGATGATATCCTTGTGGGGTATCAAGTAACTGAAGAAATAAGTGATCTCGAAGCAGTTCTGACGGATGTTAGAGGATTCAGTGAAGAAGTTGCCTAATTTGAAGGAGGATATAGGTAAAATTATAAAAAGTCATAGATTTCTAACTTGAATAGACATTTTATGGAAAGTTCAGCATATGGAAGGAAGGCATAAGTGCAGTAGAGTCAAGGTGGGACGAGTTCAAGGTCATGGTAAGAAATGGGGAAGAAATATTTATTCGCAAACAGAAAATAAAGTAGAGAAAATACGCGCTATAATAAGGGGGTGAGGAGGTTAAACACGTTGGTGATAATGGAATTTATAGACAGTAGTGCAATAGGGAATTTTTGAATGAACTAAACAAGGAATTAGTAATAGCAAAGGAGGTGGCTAAAGATAGGTTTTATAGTGTGTTATCAACGTAGGGGGACCAGTGATTAATGCATCTAGAATTTTCTATGGCTATGTTAGAAAACCGAGAGTAATGGAATGTGTTGAGAGAATTATAGAGAAGGAAGGAGAGGAAAATGCCGAGGATTTAAAATAAGTTGGAGTTTTTAAGTGACTGTTTCATTTCATTAGTACCAACTGATCACATTTGCGTCCTTATCAAAGCACACAAACAACTGCTCATATCGTTACAGATACCAGCACATGGTATACCAGATCAGATATGTGAATGGATATGTGATTTTCTAACTCGTCGGTCACATTATGTCGTTGTTGATGGGGAAGCCTATTCTAAGCTAGATGGTACCTCGGGGGTTCCTCAAGGAAATGTAATAAGACCACTTTCTTTCCTAATTTTTATAAACAATCTCAGTGACAATGTTAATTACTGGTTGCGATTGTTTGCTGATGATGCGTTTATCTATAGGGAAATAAGGAGTTCTGACGATTGCTTAGAAATTCAACGAGATGTGGATGTTATTTCGGAATGGTGCCATAAATAGCAGCTTATACCTAACTGCAGAAAGTTCATGGCAATGCAAATAAGTAACAAAAAGACTCAGTTTGTTAACGAGTACAAAGTAAACAATTCAGTTGCTGACACGGTTGTTTGCCTGAAGTATCTGGATGTAACAGTACAAAGCAATATCAAATGTGACTTACACATAACTTCCGTCGTAGGCAAAGCTAATTCTAAATTACGATTCACAGGTCTTATTTTGAAAAGTTGTAATGATCGTACAAACGATAGCACACGTTGTTGACATACTTTCCTTACCTCCGAGCAAATGAACATGCCCGTCCCACGTCCCCGGCGTGCGCACAATCGATTGAAACGCAGTCACTTGTGAGCGAGCGGTCTAACGTTACTGCGTCACTATGTTTTCGAAACAGGAACAACGGAGTTGGATCAAGATTGAATGTGCGATAGGTCGTACAGCACGACAATGTCATCAAGGTCTTCAAGAGGCTTGCGGGGAATCGGCATTGCCGTACAGAACTGTGGCACGTTGGGTAGAAGCCTTCAACTGTGGCAGACATGCAACGGGCAAGTCGTCCTAGAGTGTCTGAAGAAGAAGTGCATACTGTTGCCGTGTTAGTGGACAGTTGTCGACGCCAGACGATTCGTGAGCTCGCCTATGAAACCGGATTAGCGCATACGACTGTTCTTCGCATCCTGAAGGAACGCCTGGGCATGCGAGAAATTGCGTCATGATGGGTTCCACATGAATTGACGGAAATGCAGAAGTGGATGCGTTACGGCGCTGCTCATACGCACTTGGAGCACTATGAGAGCGAAGGAGAGTATTTCTTACGCCGTATCGTATCAATGGATGAGACATGAAACACATCGTAAGAGCCAAAACTGTAACGCCAATCCAACGAATGGCGTCATTATAGGTCACCGCGAAATTCTAAAGCGCGTCAGAGCCCCGGTATGGTGAAAGTTATTGTGATTCTCGTATTCGACTGTGATGGTGTTATCCTAATGCAGTACGTTCCTCCACGGCAGACAGTCAATGCACAGTATTACTGTTCATTTTTGGAGCATCACATGCGCCCAGCTTTGCGAAAGAAGCGGCAACACTTTCTGCACAATCCACCCATCATTTTGCACGACAATGCGCGGTCGCATACAACGCAAGCTGTGGCTGCTCTGTTTAGTTGATGGGACTGGGAAGTAATGTACCATCCACCATACTCCCCGGACTTAAGCCCTTGTGACTTTGATTTGATTCAGAAGATGAAGGAACCACTTCGTGGCAATCGCTTCAGAACTGTTCCACAGATTCGACAGGCAGTAGATCGCTCCATTCGCACCATCAACAGAACAGGCTCTGCTAACGGTATACTAAGCCTTCTACATCGCTGGCAACTGGTTCTACACAACGCTGGTGATTACTTTGAAGGACAGTAACAGGTGCAAACATGTAACGCCTTTGTATCGGTTATGAATAAATAGCTGCTACAATTTAAGTTCCAACCCTCGTATAATTCAATACAAGGCGGTGTGGTAGTTCACGGGTTAACGCGCTTACTTTAGATAGTTTTCTTTCCGGGTCGCAGGTTCGAATCCCGCGATTAGTAGGTATTTTTAGTTGTACATTATAGTATGATAGATTTTTAATTATTTAAGTGCAAACATCTTCAGGGGCGTTGGACGATTTTTGAATAGGCAAAAATCTCATGACTTCCTATTACCGACATGCTAATGTTAACAGTATATTTGTTGCAGTCTGATGGCTCTGTGGTTTAGACTGCCGAACTAAACTTCTCCAGCTCGAATATCTGTCTCGGCGTGTATTATCATAGAGCATTAAACAGAATTTCACTTCTGGCACAGCTTGCTGTGTAAAGTACACCAGAACGCTTCTGTGGTTCGGATTCCACGTTAAACTGTAGGTCCCCTATACCTGGTAGTACTAGCGGGTTGGGCTAAGGCGGCTAAGACAGGGACGGAATGCGCAGCCAGTAGAAACCTTGTCAAAAGGTCCGTTACGACCACACGGAATCATTACTACTTAGTACTAGCTTCTAGCCCGTCAAAAATGACGGTTTGAACGCCATATTCTGGCAGTTCATTTTATTATTATTATTTTGCAGTTGGTTAATTATACGGGATTTTTATTAGATAATGCTAGTGGCCTTGATTTGATAATGTTATACACAGCAATACAGAAGTAACTTCTACTGAATTAATGAGGGCGGATGTATAAAAACAATAAAATGAAAAATAAATTAGGAATCCAGAAACTTTTGCTATCCATGTAATATAGTTTTATTCCTAGTCCAGGCACACTTCAGCACGATAGGTACGAACTACGTTCACCCGCATTTATTAATACCTTCGGTAACTTGGCGCATATGAAAGCTGTTTAATTGGTTTGTAAAACTCATTTCAGAGTCAATTACGCTGTAATCGCATGTGTCGGTGGGCTTTCTGGTCAACTTAACCACAACCCTCCATTAATATTGCTTTCGAAAATCATAACTTCTACTACTCTCAAATGCTGTAGTCAATCGCAAGACATATTGTTTTTAAGCAGTCATTCCGTTGTAATACAGCCTTTAGACTACCATTATTCTCAAGCAGAAATTACGTTGTAATACATCCTGGACGGGCATAATACAGTTAAATGTACTACGGAAAATATTTCCAGAGGTTACTTGTATTTTACCACAGCAGTTCCTGGCAGAATCGCGATCTCCAGTATTACCGATTTATTTATATTATTTTACTTTAAATGACGGGAAGTATAATATCAAAAACGGATAACTGCCATTTATCTGAATGATATATTTCGTGATTCGTACATTTCGTGTAAGCTTCCTTTGAGTTTTTAATAAACTTCATCGTTTCTTATCACCGGCCATAAAAAAAATCATAGGTTGTGTTTTAACCTAGTACTCATTATTGATACAGGTAATATAACGTACACATACAATATAATTCTCCTTACATTAATTTTTGCATCTGGTTGTCGTAGATAAATAAAAAGCAATATGTAAATTTAAACGAACGTACTAATTATAACTTTGTGACACATAATTGCCTCGCATTAATTTTTTTCCCTGCCCTCCGTATTTCTAATATCTCTGCTCACTGCTATTTTCCGGCAATAATATCGTTGTTTTATTCCGAGTGTCATATCGCTTATACTGTAAATAGTCATATTCTTGACTGTTTAAATCTAATCAAAAGTTTATATTAAATCTCATTTAATAGTTAACACATGTATAAAAACTAATGGTAGTAAGAATTTATTCTGGAAAAGCTTATAAGGAGAAATGAATTAGTCATTTTTAATGATATCTTTTGTTATATTAATACGTTACTCTGGTCAGATTATCAGAGTATTTGGTTAGGATTTAGCAAAAATAAATTCATTTTACTTAAGATCACGTAGACTATAATTTCGAAAACGGATAACTGTTATTTATTTGACCAATACATCATTACGTTTCTCCGAGTTTTAAATACACTTCACAGTTTCTTACCGTCTGCCGAAAAAATCTTAGGTTATGGTTTAACTGACACAGGTAAAATAGCGAAAATTTTGAATCCCTTCTCCTTACATGAATTTTGGCGTATAACTGATACAAATAATATAACATAAACATCGAACACCATTCTCCTTACACGAGTTTCTGCATCTAACTGTAGTAAATAAACAAAATGCGACATGAAGGAAGGAATGCAATATGGTGGCTGTTGATTGGCGAGTGACGGCTGTCACGTGACCGTTCTGTAGCCAATAAGTCTAGCAGCTATAGACGACGCATGCAAGACGCCACGTTTATATAATATGATATCTGTAGCTAAGAGTATAGTTTTATGTTTTCACTTCTGTCGGCAGTCTCCAATGACTGTCAAAAGTTTTTTTTCTCTCAATAGATGTTTGCTTTAGCATTCATTCATGTAAATAATTCTGGCTGTTTTCAATAGTTCACACATAATTACAGTCAATATAAAAATAAAGGAAAGTACAGAACCTGCTTAGTGTATAGAGAGGTGAGAAGGTCGAAGACGTGGTTAAGAAGAGAACAAAACAGAGTAGGGAAAACTTGAAACAACTATACAAGAAGCAAAGCTAAGAGGGAAGCCAAAGATAGGTTTATAAAAAATATTACAATCGCAGGGCGATAATTGAGTGATGCACCTAGGAAAGTCTATGGTCGTGTAAGAAAACTAAGTGAGAGCAAAGGTATTAAGGCAATTGTGTATTAAAATGGGGAACAAATTACTGGGAATTCGAAATAGGCAGAGATACTAAGTAATGGAGTTATTTGGGGATACCTGAGATGGGAGGAGAAAATCAGAGGACAAGCTTCTCCAAACAATTCACCTGAAAGAATTTATTATTAAAATTAGTAAAGGGTAATAGAAGAAGAGTGTTGATATTGAAAACAAAGGATTTAATATAACTAAATCATGAACCTGGAAATTTGATGTCGGGGAAATTTCCACCGGGCTGGAACAACATTGCAATTAAATAAATTAAATTATGTTTCCAACGTAAATTAATGGAATGCTAAGTCTAAAAGCTTGTTGTAATAATAGCATTTTTAATAAAGATATATATTTTTCTTTAATTGCGGTTTAATTATTCTTACCGACAGACGGATGTAGAAAGTAACATATAAAGTTACTTTTTTTTAGTCGATGAATAAAAGATCAAGCAGATGCCATCGGAAGGATTAGATGAAGCAGTGAGATTATTACAATTGTTTGAGACTTTAACGCATCAAAAGTGTATTGATAAGAATGCAGCATTAATGATACACGTCAGCAGAGTTTGGCAAAGACTTTAATGGTTTTCCAGAAATCTCTCCAGGTCAATGCCTGCTTCTTCCTTCAAAAGGCCATGGCCGAATTCCTTCCAATTTTTACCCCCAATCCTTTCCCCCAAAGAAAGAACATGATAATCCAGTGATAAAAATAAAAACTTTAGGGCGAACACTGGATGACGCATCTTGAAAATTATTACGCTAGGAACCAGCCCCGACAGCGTGGGGGCTACCGTCGATATTAGTACTAGAGGAATAATGTATAAATAGTTGGAAAGTAAATAAAAATGTTTCTAGCTATCCGATTGGCTGTATAAAGTTGAAATCAGCAAAGTGATGATAAAATATGTGGTGTAATCAGGGGGCATTGAGACATTTATGAAAAGGTATGTGAAGAAAGTTATCTAACAGTTAAAAGTGAAGGAACTATGAAGCAACCAGTTGGATGAGGCCATTATTAGTTGGTTCCAAAGTGGAAAAAATTAGGGGAGATAAAATAATAGTATTTTCTTCACTTAAATAGAACTGAACAGTGCAAAGGCTGTTGGCTGGGTTAAAATGTTGCAGTGGTTGGTATGAATATTACTACCACGGATATGGTATGAGGTATGGGTAAAACAGTTTGTAGATTGAGTTTGAAGGTTTGCTGCACAGTAAGGAACAGGAATTGTGTAGTAGTACTGCCTGATCAAATATGTGTGGAGACAAACAGGATTAGAGATTACAGACAAAATAGCGTGACCTCACTGGTAGGTAACTTGTAGGAGGGCTTGAAACAATGTATATGGGGTGGGGGGGGGGGGGGAGGAAACTGGACGGTATTCCTAGTTGGATAGGAAAATATTTAACAAAGAAGAATGACCAAATGAAATTTACTTTTGTTGGTAAGGGTGTCGCAGATTGGAACAAATTACCAAGTGTAGTGGTGAATAATTTACCAAACACTTTTAAGGAACTTGAAATTAAAAATTGTAATTCTGAAAAGTAAATGGTGAGGAGGAGGAATGTAACACTGCAATTATGAATGAAAATTTTTTTTAAAAAAAGTGGTAGTCAGCTGGCCAGGGGAACTGCCACCGGAGCGTTAGCTCCATCGCAATTGAAATTAACAACAAAACATGAGTCAGCTTATTAGGTGCTCAGATGAATAGTATATTTTGATTGATTAAATGTTGGATGAGGAACTGTTGGTTGAAGGCATAATGTTTGGCAGTACAAAATGCGCATGTGGTGGATTTCAGATTCCTCTACTGCGGAAAAGTGATGATGGGTTATACAATACAATACATTCATTTTCCATTGATCCCAATATAAGAGACTGGCTCTGTGGGATATGTAAAGTAGTCAGTTTACAACTCCATAACAAAATAATACGTACACCAGAAGATGTACAGTCATAGCATACATGGTAAACAATTCCATCACAAAATAATACATACACCAGGAGATGAACAGTCGTAGTGTGGTAAATTAATTATATAAACTACAGTTACACAAACTACTGGAAGTTATTTTGTATATAACTTAGAAATAAATTCTTCTACAGAGTAGAAGTTGTCAATTAAAAATTCTTTAAATTTTTTCCTTAATTTATCCTTATCATCTGTTAGACATTTAATATGTTTTGGGAGCTTATTGAAGATATATATCCCAGAATATCGGACCCCTTTTTGAACAAATGACAGTGAATTGTAACCCTTTTGAAAATAATTTTTACTTCTAGTGGCATAATTGTGTATTTTACTATTTGTGTCAAACAAAGTGTAATTTGTGACTAAAAATGACATTAATATGTATATACACTCTGCTGCCAATGTTAAAATCCCTAACTTCTTGAACAGCTCTCTAATTGAAGTTGTATTGCTAGCCCCACACATAATTCTTATTACTTGCTTTTGGGCTATGAACACTTTGTCTCTATGGGTAGAACTGCCCCAGAATATTTTTCAATATGTCATTAAACAGAGAAATCAAGCAAAATAAACTCGCTGCCTCATACAGAGATCACATATAGCTGAAATTGTACGAATTGAAAATGTGGCTGCACCCAATCGCTTTAGTAAGTCAGAAACATGTACTTACCAAATTAAATTATGATCAATATGCAAACATAGAAGTTTCACACTCTCTACCTTATGAATGGACTTGCCTGCAAATTTTATGTCTATATCTGGTGTTAATCTGTGTAATGCACTGAATTGAATATACTGGGCTTTATCAAAGTTTAAAGACAAGCCATTAGCTGTGAACTATTTATTAGTAATTTCAAAGACATAATTTGATATATACTTTGTAGATAAATCTGGAGTGTTTTTAATTCTTATGTTTGTGTCATCTGCAAATTGGACAAATTTTGAGTTTTTAGATGAAATACAAGGGAGATCATTTATATTAAAAACAATAGTGGCACCAATATAGAACCCTGAGGTACTCCACATCTCATTAATTTCCACTAAGAAAACAGTGAACCTCTCAAGACAGCCTTAAAATTCTCCATTGACACTTTCTGTTTTCTATTTAGAATGTAAGAACTAAGCCATTTATTAACAATGCTATTTATACCATAATACTTTAGTTTCTGTATCATAATTTTATGATCTACAAAATCAAATGCTTTAGATAAGTCACAAAAAATTTTCATAGGAATTAGTTTATCATTTATTCCTTCTAAAATTTTGTCAGTTGCTGCAAATATAACCTGTTCTGTTGAATGACCATTTTGAAAACCAAATTGTCATTCAGTTAGACTATTATTATTTTTTTAGGTGTTCATAAACTCTATTGTACATTGCTTTCTCAAAAACTTTGGAGAAGGCTGTTAGTAATGAAATTGGTCGGTTAATTCGATATAGCTGACTTATCTCCCTTTTTATAGAGTGGTTTAACTACAGCATACTTAAGCCTTTCTGGAAAGTACCCTCAATTAACGATATATTAAACAGATAACATAGTATATTGCTTAATTCCGTGGAGCACAATTCAATTAATCTGCTGGAAATCCCATCGTAACCACATGAGTATTTGCTCTTGAGGGCCCTGATAATTTTTCTTATTTCTTCTGAAGTAGCTATATTTACAGACATACAGTTATATTTTTCTTGGAAGCCTGTGCTGACAAAATCCATACTGTGTGTCATTGAGCTATTAGCAGTTAATTTATCAGCAACAGATAAAAAATGTTTATTAAACATATCAGCAATTGAATTACAGGGTAGTGTATTGGGACCATTGCTATTCGTTGTTCTTATGAATGATTCTATTGATGGTTTACTACCAGAAATTATACATATATATATTTTGCAAATGTTATATTATTTAATTTAATTTTATTTAATTGCAATGGAGCACAGGCTCCGGTGGCAATTTCCCTGCACACCCATCTTCCCCCTATCCTGCACCCACCTACATTTGACCTCTACAAATTTTATCTTTAAATTCTTTCAAAGTTTTCGGTAAATTATTGGTAACTCTTTCCAATCCCTGACACCCTTACCTAAAATACAAAATCTTCCTACACCCTTGTGCCTGAAATCGAGTGCCATAAAAATGATAAAAAGACTGTGAACAGCTACAGGGACATATGGACAAGATATTAAGCTGGGGAGTCAACATGAGATGAATATAAATTAAAAGAAGTGCTATCATATTAGTTACATAGATAAAAAGTTAAGGTTGATCATGATTACGAAGTGGGGCAGAAATTGCATATTCAAGACTCAAAATGTAAATCCCGTGGCATAATTAAGAATTTATTCATATTCAACGCCGCGGAAACCTCCAGCGTTAGATTTTTTGACTCTGTTTCTCAATCATCCATTATTTACCGCCACTACTATCTCGATTTTCCAGTCCTCTCGGATGCAGCAAGTATCCAGACTCAATTTTAATAATATTTCAAGATAAGGTACAATGTCAGATCCTGCAATCTTCGAGACGTCTGTAGTAATATTATCTACACGACTCTTCATTTTTTTCAGTTTTATTATTTCTTTCATGATATTCTCAGGACGAATTTCAAATTTTTTACTATCTTCATTTCTAGTTGTGTTGTTAAGCTCGTTCTCCGAATTAGACTATCCTGTTTCTGATTCATTGTACCTAATGCTTTCACTAAGCCAGTTACTTAAAATCTTTGCCTTTTTAAAATCATTAGTAACTTCTTCTCCATCTTTACCTATAAGCGCCTTCTTTATTTTTATTTCACTCGAAGTATTTTGCACATACCCCACCCATGGAGGAAAGAAGTATATGGAGACATTGCAAGGGACCTTCACCGCGCATTGAAGTGACGCCGGGTGGAGAGGAGTGGGGAGGCATGGCCGCCATCCTACCTATCCATACAGACACTGGGAATACGTACAAAACCTAGAGGGGACTCTAGGATAAACATTATGCCGCAATCTGGTGATGGATTATTATATAACTCGATAAGACAAATAAAATATGAAGAATAAAATTACTTGATAACCTGCTTATTTTTCGAGATATTCTGTCTAAAATGTGAGATGTTTTTAGTTGAAATTCAGAAGACAAAATTGGTCAAAGTCAAATTTGATGATGGATTCTTATTTAAAAAGACGAGGCAAATAAGAAATAAAGAATAAAGATTTTCAATATCTTGCTTGGTTTTCGTGATATACTGTCTCCAAATTGAGCGGATTGGGTTGGGATGCGGCCTGGACCAAAAATTAATTCTGTCAAAGCCACAATGAATTACATGGTTGACATTGAGAATGGATATTTCAGTTTTATTACTACTACTAGTGGATAAGTTGAAATGCGGCCTAGACCAGAATAAAAATAATTATCTTGTTACCATACATCATAAGCTTAATTGACAATAGCTGGAAGTAGTTTACATCGCTATCCACGTTTTGTTACTAACTTGGTTCTCATGAAGTTACTAACAATAATAGATAAATTCTTTGTCCCTTATGGAACAACAAAACCATTCTGGTACAGACTGCATTTAGACCTAGATCTCCACTAAATTGCCGCCACAGTATCCAACTATGTATACTTACACACACATGCGTATTTGAATCGCAAACTGCATTTGGGGTAACAACATTGTTTGCTTCTTCAAGGTACCTAGATTGCTTAGCATAATTTAACACATTTATTTTCATCGTACACTGCCAGTTTAAACTGCAACATACAAAAGAAAGCCAAATACTAAATTCACTGTATCTCGATGTAAAAATCTCACTTTTTAATCTCATTTTCAACTCTCGTTAAAAAGTAATCGTAGTCTATTATGTGAAAAATAGCAAGGTATGCTGATTTTCTACACTATACCAACAACAAAATTTGAGAACAAAGTCATCCTATTGAGAACTATGACTAACTATTTACAGACAGGTATCAAACTTACCAATGCCTACTGCACACTTCAAGAACAATAAATACAATGCAACTTACTTATGAAATGATATTCCAGGGTCTGACTATCTGGCCTATTTATTGAACCGTATAAAAAACTTAGACACATTAGAAAATGAAATAATTACTTCATCAAACACAGTGCACAATGTGAACATGGCATCACAGAGTAAACGGTATTTCGTCTCCATATATTTCTTTCCTTCATTATCCCACTACCGGAGATTTGCATGAATATCCTTGCCTAAAGCCATGCAGCCTACTTGAATAGAGCTTACTTTGCACACAGATACCTCTGATTTGGTTACTTACCAATCTCTCCATTACTTTACTTGCAACAGACGTTAAACTGAATGGGCTGTAGTTTTCGACTCTATTTGTTACCCCGCCATTATAGACCGGTACTACTTTCACACTATTACAGTAATCAGGTAAGCAGCAAGTATCTGGGCTCAATTTAATTAACTTTTCAAGATAAGGTACAGTATCACATCCTATTATCTTCAAAACATCTGTAGTATTATTAATGGATTTTTAGCTTTTCCGTTCCTTCAATATATCCTTAAGATAAATTTCAAATTTTTCTGATTTCTAATTTATTTTTTTTTTTTATTTTTTTTATTTTTATTTTTTTTTAAGATAGCAATAGAAATTTCTGGATGCATCAGTGAATGATCCCCTTCAACAATAATATTTTGCATCTTAGGCACCATGTTTCCCATTAATATTTCCTTCTGTTGGTAAAGGTTGCAAAGGGTGTACCAGAGAAGTGAAGTAATTTGATTACAAAACTTTGGTCGCACAATTGCTTGAATATGGTGGCATTATCCATCCTGAGGAAATCATGAAGGAATTAAGAAAGCTGAAAAAAATAAAATAAAGGGGCTGGTGAAGATAATATTACTACAGATATCTTAAAGATAGCCGGATGTGACATTGTACCTTATCTTGAAATATTATTTAAATTAAATCTAGACACTTGCTGCTTACCACAGGACTGGAAAAGTGCAATAGTAGTACCGGTACATAAGGGAGGGGTGAGAAATAGAGTTGAGAATTACAGGCCAATTAGTTTGACTTCAGTGGTAGGTAAATTAATGGAAAGATTGATATGCAACCACATCAGAAATATATGTGAGGAACGTAAGTGGTTTTCAAGCAGGCAACATGGTTTCAGGCAAGGATATTCATGCGAATCTCAGTTGGTGGGATATATGCAAGATATTTCAGATGAAATGGACAAGGGAGGCCAAATTGATAGTGTAGCACTAGATCAGTCTAAGGCGTTTGACAGAGTAAGCCATAAAATGGTAGTAAATAAGGTAAAAACCATTGGAGTGGATAAGAAAGTCATTTGCTGGGTAGAAGAATTTTTAAAAGGTAGAAAACAGAAAGTTAGGGTAGGAAATGTAGTATCAAAAGAAGTGGAAGTAAAAATGGGTGTGCCACAGGGTAGCGTATTGGGACCATTGCTATTCATTATTCTAATGAATAATTGTGTTGATTGTTTACTATGTGAAATTAGATTGTTTGCAGATGACATAATGCTGTATAAAAGAATCAAAGCGATAGAGGATTGTAAACAGTTGCAAGGTGATCTGGACAGGATATCTAATTGGGTTGGTAAACATGGAATGAAGATAAATGCAAAGAAGAGTCAGCATATTAGATAAACAAATAAAAAACAAAAGGTTAATTATGAATATAAGGTGGGGAAAGAATTGCTTGCTGAAGACTTGAAATGTAAATATCTTGGAATTACTTTTGATAAAAAAACTTAACTGGGCAGGACACATTGGACAGGTGGTAGGAAAAGGTTTCAAAGTTCTGCAATTGTTGGAGAGAGTGATGAGGGGATGTACGAGAGAAGTCAAGGAATTGGGTTACAAAACTTTGGTCAGACCATTGCTCGAATATGGTAGTGTAGTATGGGACCCTCATTTTACGTATCAAATACAGGATTGGAGAGGATGCAAAGAAGGGCTGCTAGATTTGTTTCTGGAAATTATCGCAGAATGCAATCAGTGACGGATATGATAAAGGAGCTGGAATGGGATTCATTGCAAGACAGGAGGAGGATGAGGAGGTTCATTGGAGTGTACAGGGCATATACTGGCGATGAGGCATGGAAAGATATTGCAATAGGTATGAAAAGTAGTGCATGGAAGGGAAAAGATGACCATGACTACAAGCTGGCACTCGATTTCAGGCACAAGGGTGTGGGAAGATACTCTTTTTTAGGTAAGGGTGTCAGGGATTGGAATGAGTTACCAAGAGAAATGATAAATAATTTACCGAAAACTTTGAAAGAATTTAAAGGTAAAATTTGTAGAGGGCAAATGTAGGTAGGTGCAGGATAGGGGGAAGATGGGTGTGTAGGGAAATTGCCACCGGAGCCTGTGCTCCATTGCAATTAATTAATTAATTAATTAATTGTTTTGGAACTCCCATTATGAGTATCAAATACAGGAGTTGAATCGCATGCAAAAGACAACAGATAGCTTTGCTGGTGGTTGCATTCAGTAACTGTTATGATAAAATAGCAGATTGGGAGTCATAGGAAAACAGGAAGATCATTAAGGCATATCTTGGTGATTGGATTGATAGGCTCGAATAATTAGCAGTAGTGCATGGAAAGGAAAGGATAACCATAGGCATTTGACTGTCACTCGATGTCATGCGAAAGGGATTGTAGGTACTGTGTCAGGGACTGTAATGAGTTACAATGGGAAGAGATGAATAGTTTATTAAAAGGCCGTAGGATTTTAAAATCATAATTGGCAAACGTATATGAGCGGATGAATTTAACCCTCAAAATTTATCCGTTAGTATTAATAATAATAACAAAATAATAAAAATAACTGTATAGTGTATTGTAATTACCACTGGATCTAGGTCCCCATCACAAATAAATTAAATTCATTTCAACTGAACTCAAGCAGCAACAAAAAAATCGAATGTTATCATCGGGGCCCCACTTAGCTTTGTGGGCCCCTACGCTATACATGTGGTGCTAGCCCTCCTGTCGGCAGTGGCCACTCCCACCGGGATAAATTCGAAATTCGACCCAAAAATTTATGGGCGACCTTTTTTTCTTTTTTTTTATTCTCTACTACTGACCCAGGTGGGGGCCCCAGGATTGTGATGCGGGCCTCCTCTTGTGGTGCGAGCCCCCTTTTGTAGTGTGGGCCTCTAGGCTACAGCCTAGGTAGCCTATGCTTTAATGCGGCCCTAGTTATCTTATATTTAGTCACAGAAAGGATAAAGAGGGTGTGTGTGTGTGCTATTTTTGACTTATCCTATAGTATTTGTACTTTATACAAAGTATGATGCAAAGAGAACAATAAATAAATACAATATACAAATTTAGGGAAAATTAAATTTCAACTAGGAGTGGCAATTAAAAATATAATTTTTTGTAAACTTTTTTTTTTTTTTATTAGTATCAGAAGAGTGAAATGTAAAGATACTAGACAAACATATTGAGATGTAAAGTAGATATCGGATTTTCACAAATCTATACATTTACTGACTTCCATTGCCGTGGAGTACTTGAATAGTAAGTTGTTAGCGTATCCATAAATTATATATGTGTCGACGGAATTAGGGAATTGCTGGCAACAAATTAGATTTTAGACAGCAATGAACTTAGTTTTTGAAGTGGAATTCTTACTCTAGAACATTAAGTATCTTTGCAGCAGAACCTAACAGCTGTTCTGGAAGAGGGTCGTTATTGTGCTGTGAAGTTTTATTGCGTTTTGCTGTCTCAAAACAACAGAAGGAGGTGATATGGAGCCGATAAATGCTGTATATATTCCGGAAGAGGTAGGTTTACAACTTAAAGCTGCTTACAGAGTCGAACAGCACAGCTTAATGTCCCACAACAACAGGACACCTTTCACTGGCCTGCTGTTCACTTTGGTTTGTAAAGAATTGCGAGTTAGCACATTTTGCTCATCAGACTATATGAGTTGACCACATGCTGTTCACGATACCTTTAAATAAGTTGTGTTTGATCGTCTGAAAAAATATCAGCAAATACATTTACACTAACTGTAGGAAGTTTGTTAGTGTTTAATTGTAATAAATCGGCGGACGAAACTGAAGAAACGAGTCCTTTATGCAGCAGTCACTGTGCTAATGCATTTTTTATACGAAAAGTATTACAGGCACAGGGATGTGTGACTGAGATGCTGTATTCTACAGTGACTGCTATCAGTGCTTTGGCTGTGTTTATTTATTATCTGAATATGATGCAAAGCTTTTGAGGAACGCCTATTTGTAGTTGTCTGAAAGCTGTTTACTTCAGTATCTTTTTCTCCTTTTTTTAGTTAAATATGAAGTCCTTAAAGTGTATTTTATATTATTGGTAAATGGAATGTGACTGATTGAAACCTTTATTGTGTATAACAGGCAGTCTCAGTTACACAGATCGATTTCACATATGTTAGTATCCACATGCTGCCAACAGAATTTTCCTGCACAAGTCTACTGATAAATTATTCACATGTGTTGCATTAGTTAGGGGTGTATTTTTCAGCGAAGTATTGTTCATATGTTTCAAAGCAGTGACTTGTATTTTGCTCCAAATAACATAGTTCTGGTTGTCCTGTAAAATTCCTGCTCTTTAGTAGCTGCTTGTAATAACTGAAGATGGTAAGATAAAAAATTATTACCGGTGCTCATATATTTCTGTTAACATGTATGCAAGTATGTAATATAGAAGTTATTCTCTGTTGTGTGGGTAGATTGTAACAAGTAATGTGCTATACCTTACTGCAATTGACACATAAACATATAACAAAGTGTAAGATTTAATGATAGATTCTGTTTCATGATGAGAACAAGTTGTGTCGGCTCACGTTAGTGTCGTTGTTGGTGCATTGAGCCATGAGTATATCTTGCTAATTAATAGCTGGTAGGAATAAACAGTTCTGAGGTCAAACTAAGTATTCTTATCAGTCTCTGAATGGATCATAGATAATATTAACCTCAGCTGTCTTTTTGTTTTGTAAAAATCACTGATTTTCTCCTTACAGTGCTGTGTACTGCTTAACGGGGCATTGTATTTGGCTATGCATTAATGAAAACACAACGATTTTATGACATGCCCTGTTGTCGAATTGCTGAGTTTGTATTGTAACATAAACTTGTGAAGATTACACCAATTTGACGTCATGGGCATATCACTATTTACACTAAAGATTGAGTTTACTCTTGATAGGCCATTGACTGTCAATGTATGTGTTAAATATAGAGATCCATATTTACTTTTATTGTGTTGGTACAAAAATGTAGTTAGCGTCATCTATATGATTTTCTTGTTGTTTTTTCCTCCCGAGTAGTTTTCTTTGCAGATTGCAAGTGATATGAATGTTAACATGTCTTGAAAGCCATTCCATTGAGCCAGCAATATTCTCTGTGACTTAGTAAAATACTTGTTAATCAACCTGTGCAATTTTCTATAAAATATCATTGTCTGCCTTTATCCTCACATTGTTTCTAATTGCATATTCTTAATAATGTTCACTGCCAAGCTATTTCCAAAATAACTAAAGTTACTTACTCTCTTTTAAAACCAGTTTTTTTTTAATTCGTTCATATTAATGTGAGTATTTTACCATACAATTTTACTTCAGCTTGTTCTCCTTAAGTTAACTTGTGCAGGCAAATAAATCAAATTTCTGACATTCTGAGGTATCCATACCCCGTTAACTAAAAAATTGAAGGGCTGGTAACTGATTGAAGTGAAAGGGGGAATCTCTTTGCATTGCCTAATTTGTGCTATATACCAGCCCATTCCGTCTTCATCTTCCAAATAGTTGCATTATCCTCACCACAACTAACTGTACAGTACAGTGAACACTTGGCTTATATCATGTTTGAATGATTTCTGTTGAAACTTGTATGTTGATTTGCAGTATTCTCAGTGCTTCGTAGTTGGATACCAGAGTAATTGCTATGGGCACCACTCTACCTGAGCTCTGCCACTGGAAACTGGCATATATACATACTGTTAGTAGCACATACCTGCCAGATTTTTTTTTTATATATTCCAAGCCTTTCTCTGCTTTTGCCTTAAATATTTGTTATTGAAAATATTCTTTATCTACTGTTTATTAATTTATTTAATCTCTGAAACATTTTTCCCTTGTTGAATAGTTAATCATCAGTGAGAATTTGATAGATTTAGTTAGGTGCTGGTCATGAACAGCTCTATTTCCACTTTTATAGAACCCTATTTGATGCTGTGCTTCAACATTGCTCCTTGTATTTTAGTGAATGTCACAGTTTCCATAGTTCTTGCACTGGAGAACTTTGTTTGGTATCCCCACTTCATCTAGCAGTTACAGTCTTTTCTATGTCTTTTCTTAATCAACAGGTTCCTTCACTTCTATGACATGTTTAATGCTTCATCATATAATGTGAAATATCTCTTTGACAAGACAAATGCTAAGTGTGTTACAAAGAAATTAAAATTCAAGTACTTCATGTATCTAATTGATTATATTTAACTGTTATTGTTGATTTAATGGAAGTATTCTTCATGAGGCCAATAGGAAATCTGTTAGTGAAGTCTATTTGTGAGTTGTTTCATAAATGTGGTGAAGAGCTTGGTATGTTGCATTAATTAGTGTAGACACAATACATTTTCTTTAATATAAAAATATGAGGAAATTGCGCCATAGTAATTTTAGGGAAATCTTATTAACAACCACTTAGTTTTATTCTTTGACACCTAATTTGTGCATCATAAGGGGGTTGCAGTGTTGGCTGTTGTATAGAAACACTGTAAGATTGTCCCCCATTAAATATAAATACTTTTTTTAAAAGTGTTTTTGATGTTGATGCTAGTTGCCTTTCTAAGGTGAAACCTAGTTTTTAAAGATTCAATCATTTATTTGGATAGCAGATTAGTAGTGGTTTGCCCTGTTTCTAAATTGTGGTTTTTGATTCCTGCTGCAGACTGGATTTTTTACAATCACCAGAATGGACCTATTCCTCTGAGAAAGCTTGCCTTGCCTGAATGAAGGATCTCTTGGGCCTGTTATGTGGTAGGATGTGTGTTTGAATCATGGTCTAATCTTGGCCAGGCCATTCAGATTACAGTTTTCAGTGGTTTCTAAAAATTACCTCAGGTTAATCTCATGCTGATTCCTTCAAATATGTATAGGCTGAATTCTTTCCCATTCAATGTGCACAATTCTTTCTCAGTTCCATTGGTATCAATAAGCATTAAAGCTCCAGGGGGAAAAAGCTCATTGTTTGTAAATGTCTTTGGTTCCATTTCACCGAGATAAGCTATAATGTATTTGCTATATCAATCTACAAATAATTGAATGAGCATACTGAGCGAGCATTAATGTTCAGGCAGTCCGTCTATATTAGGCCCTGTCCAGATTTGGGTTTTCCATTGTTCCTCAAAATTACTTCAGATGAATGTAATATCATTTCTTCATAAATGCTATTACCAATTGCTATATTCTATGATGACAGTTCTGTCCTAGTTCTAATAATCACATTTTGTGCAAGTTATGAAGCACTAGCAATAAATTAACCTATATTATCTGGAATAAAGAATTCATTCATCTAATACATATGATAATTTTGCATTGCCTTTTATAAATCAGAAAGGCTACATGAGCAATCAGTAAGAGCTTTCTTTGTAACCCTTTATGGAATTATTTTCCTTTTGTTAGACAGGTATTATTAGATGATATTCTGATCCTAACTAAAGTTTTATTTTACAAAGTGCTTGAGACTTGAATATTTAGTTTGATGTCACCAGATAATAAGGATCGGTATCTTTTTTAAAAAGAACTCTCAATATTTTTACTGTGGTTACACTTCCTGCCTGAATGTTTTGATTATCCTTTCTTTAAATTATATCCGTAGTTTATGTGTATATTGTAATGTATTTCTCATAAATTCCTTTTTTTTTTTTTGTAGAATATGCTGGAAGATACTGAACAAGAGAATTCAGAAATGGAACCTGTTCCTGACAGGTAAGGTGTTTTCTTGTGATAAAACAGGAAGCTGCTGTTGTAGAACTTTACGTTACTTTAAAATCTGACCAAGACTTACCACAATCTTAACTGCAGAACAGAAACTAAGTGAATTACCTGCCCTTCATTAAACCCTATTCTGAAGGATCATGGCTTTTCTCTCAGGATCATCCACCCTTAACCAAGTGGCTCCAGTTTTACAGAGCTAAAATTTGCTGTCACCTCTTTCTTTTGGGAATAAAAGTTGCTCTCACAACAACATTTGTATTGCCCAGAGGTTATGACTACAGTATGAACATACAATTTGTATGTATGCTGTGTCATATTAACATTTTTATACATGTAGAAGTGTTATAATTTACTTTTCTAAAGTATATCTGTTATAATGTGATATCGAAATAAAATTGTCTTAGTCTAAGTATCTATGCTGTCTATGGATATTGTATATTCTCTGTGGTGAATAAAACAGGAGATGCCTGTTGCATTCTTGCTTAACCATGAAACGGACGTGTTTTAATAGGCTATGGGCCCAGGCTGTGACCCAGAGTTATTTTCTTCGCTATTCTAGTAAACAGAATACGGAAAAGTCGTAATCCTATAAATAATTAGTTACGCGCTTGAAGATGGCTTCGAATTTTGTAGTTAAACTGCCTAAGCTTAAAGGCAGAGACAACTATGATGTATGGGCTTTTGCAGCGGAGAATATGTTGGTGTTAGAAGGCATGTCCGGCTTAATAAAGGAAGAAGGAAGTACTAGCACTGCAGCCGCAGATGATGCAAAGGCGAAAGCGAAGCTGATTCTTACAATTGATCCAGCGTTGTATGTTCACGTAAAGCAAGCTAAAACAACGAAGGAGCTATGGGCGCAGCTTAAAACTATGTTTTACGATTCCGGGTTTACACGAAGAATAACCTTACTTCGTCATCTTATATCAATCAGACTTGATAATTGTGATTCAATGACGTCATATGTGACAGATATTATTGAGACATCGCAAAGATTAAGTGGAACTGGATTTGATATAAACGACGAATGGATTGGCTCGTTGTTACTGGCAGGTTTACCAGAACGATTTTCACCAATGATCATGGCGATTGAACATTCCGGGATTCCTATTACGGCGGATGTTATCAAGACAAAATTGATCAATATGGAAATGTCAGATTCGAATGAATCAGAGACAAAAACCGCTTTCGCTTCCAAAGGTTGGCTGAACCATAGAAGCAAGACTGCCAACAGACAAAACAAAAGCGGGAACCACGTCGCGGAAAAGTCAAATGTCAAAATGACAGGTGTTAAATCCATCACTTGTTACAGGTGTAAACGGAGTGGGCATTACAGGAATCAATGTCCATTGCTGGTGAAATCAGTTGAACCTAAGCAATCCAATGTGTTTAGTGTTGTTTTTCTATCCGGCAAGTTTGGTAAACAAGATTGGTATATTGACTCCGGCGCAAGTTCTCATATGACGCCGAATGAACATTGGATAAAAAATGCGTTGTATTCGTCAAGTGAACCAGAAGTTATTATCGCTGACAAAACCAAAGTACCTGTGCTGTGTACCGGCGATGTAGAAATAACTTCAGATTGTGGTTATGATATTACTGTGAAAAATGCATTGTGTGTGCCAAGTCTGACGACTAACCTCTTATCAGTGAGTGAACTCATAAAGAACGGTAATAAAGTTCATTTCGATTCACAGAATTGTTTCATACATAATATGAACGGTCAATTGGTGGGTATAGGAGAACTTATTTGTGGTGTTTACAAGTTGAAGGTAAAACATAAAATGAAAAGTGAGCACAGGTTATTGGCTGTTCCTGTGTTAACTGATGGTTATACCTGGCACCGAAGACTCGGTCATATAAATAGTGCAGATATGAATAAAATGAAGTCTGGTGTGGTTGATGGACTTAGTTATCCTGATAATTTTCAAACTGAAAAAAAAACAATTGTATTGTGTGCTGCGAGGGAAAACAGTCAAGACTTCCGTTCAAAAATATTGGAGAAAGAAGTGCAGAGACATTGCAGATTATACATGCTGATGTGTGTGGCCCAATGGAACATAAATCCTTAGGTGGTGCGCGATATTTTTTATTGCTGGTGGATGACTTCAGTCGCATGGCATTTATTTACTTCTTGAAAGCTAAAAGTGAAGTATTTAGCAAATTTAAAGAATTTAAAGCCTTGGTAGAAAACCAAAAGAATAATAAAATTAAAATATTTCGCACTGATAATGGCTACGAATTTTGTAATAATGAGTTTACAGATTTTCTGAAGAAAGAAGGTATTATTCATCAGAAAAGTAACCCTTACACCCCAGAACAAAATGGTCTGTGTGAAATACTGAATCGCTCAATAGTTGAGAAAGCAAGATGTATGTTGTTTGATGCAAAGCTAGATAAAAGATTTTGGGGAGAAGCAGCAAACACAGCCGTGTACTTAAAAAACAGATCAATTGCATCAGGAACTCAAGACAAGACACCATATGAATTGTGGTATGGCAAGAAACCTGATGTAAGCCATATTCGTATGTTTGGCAGTGATGTAATGGTCCATGTTTCCAAAGAAAAACGTTTAAAGTGGGACAAAAAGTCACATAAACACATTCTTGTTGGATATTCAGAAAATATAAAAGGTTATAGAATTTATGACTACAAGAAGAAGAATATATTAATATGCAAGGATGTGGTTATTATGGAGAGTAGAAAAGATAATAAATATGAAGAAATAAGTGTTTCAGTGGGGGAGTCTGGTCAAGAAGGACAATTGACAGTAACAGACAAACCAGAATTACAGAAAACAGTTTCAGTGGGGGAGTCTGCTCAAGAAGAACAGTTGACAGGAACAGGCAAACCAGAATTACTGAAATCATCTCAATCAGACTATGCTGAAGTAGAAGGTCAAGATAACTTGGAAGAAAGTACTGCAGCTGAGAGTGTGGACATTTCCTAAAAGAATAAGGAAACCGCCTCAGAGATATGGTACAACTTCATTAAGTGTGGCCTGTAAAGAAGAAGGCAGCTGTGTTCCAGATGATATCATCAGAGAATTCCAGCAAGTGATGCAGAAGATGAAGGCAGTTATGGTCAGACAGGAGAATCGCATCCAAGCCCTGGAGGCAAGGCTGATGGCTTCAACAGCAAGTGCAGTACAAGTGGGTGTTTGAATAAGAAAGGTTGAAAGTGTGATACCGTGCTAGGTCAGTGTCTAAATGTTTTTGTCAAATAGCAGGTGTAGATTATCATGAAACCTTTTCATTGGTGGTTAGACACTTTACATTGTGACCTTTATTTGCAATTGGTGCACAATTATGGTTAGGTATCTAGCATTTAAAAGATATTTACATGCATTTACCTGAGGGTTACAAAGTACATAATTGTGATAGCATGTTTTGAAATTGAAAAGGTAGAATTACAAGGATTTGTAGATGTTGACTGGGCAACTAACACTATAGACAGACGGTCTTATACAGGTTTCTGTTTTGTAATGTCTGGTTCTGCTATTTCATGGGAAAGTAGAAACCAAAAAACTGTAGCTCTCTCAAGCACTGAAGCAGAATATATGGCTTTGTCAGATGCTTCTAGAGAGGCAGTATATTTAAGAAATCTGTTATTTGAAATCACGGGCAATTTGTGTATGATTTCTATCTTTAGTGACAGTCAGAGTGCATTGAAGCTTACAAGCAGTCAGCAAATGCACAGAGGTCTAAACATATTGATGTTCATTACATTTTTGTTTGTGATGCTGTATTAAATAAATGTATTAAGCTTGAATACAAGCAAACTGCTGAAATGCCTGCTGACTAGCTCACAAAAGCTCTGTGTGCCCCAAACATTAGGTACAAACTTATGGAGAAAATAGGATTATTAAGTAATATATTGTAATGTTTTGTGAGGCTGTCGCTTATTTCGATATAGTGGGGGTGTTATAATGTGATATCGAAATAAAATTGTCTTAGTCTAAGTATCTATGCTGTCTATGGATATTGTATATTCTCTGTGGTGAATAAAACAGAAGATGCCTGTTGCATTCTTGCTTAACCGTGAAACGGACGTGTTCTAATAATATCATATATAATGGCCAAAGCACCGATTTTTTAATGTATTTTAAATAATCATTCCATAACACTGAGTGAAATGATTCTGTTATAAAAATCATAGTGAATACACACTGCAGAGAATAAATTGGGTTCAGAACAAGATCTCATAACTTTTATCACAAAACAACCTCAAGATTTGGCCCTATTTTTATAAGAATTATTTTTTGTTTGGTTTGATTTATATTTATAAGTTATTTTGAGTTGTTATCCAAATATAACAATTTGATTTGAAAATTTGTGGGAGGTTTCGCAATTAGTCTGATCAGTACATGTGTGTCCTCGTACCAACAAAGCACATGATCCTTGTAAACAATCTTGGCTGTGTGATGCTGCTTTCCGTGGATTTAACTGCAATCTTAAATTAACTTAGATTAGCTTCCAAACTAAGAATAGAAAGTGTATAACATTTATTCTGTTAATTAAGCTTGCTGATTTCTATGCATAACAGAAATTTGATCAAAGCAAAAGCAATGCACTAAATCATTTCAAGTTTGATATGGCATTGAATAAATTGAGGGAAACACAGAAGTTATAGACTTTTGTTATAGTTTATCAGTGTACCAATTTAGTTCTTTCTACAATCACAAGAAAATACCTCAGAGTTCTAATGATCATTAGTGTGCAGCTGAGTGACACATTTGTGAAATTTGCATTTGAGTATGAATTGTGAACTAGAGGCAGCAAAACTTAATGTGTTTGCTACAATTGCTGATATCTTGTAATAGAAAAATGAGGAATGGATCATGTCGCTAAATGAAGAATTTGAGGTACAGTCGGGGACAGAATTGGCGATTATGCTTCGTTATAGACACGAATACCGCCTGGGACAGCATAACTGGTAGGTGGTATACTAAATTCATGATAAAATAGACCTCTCAAACCCAGAACTTTACCCAAGACTAAAAAAATGAGCCCGCACAGCAAGAAACTCACCGACGCTCGGAGGCAAAGATCGGAGTTCTACAGTAAAATAAACACGAATATCACCATTTTAGTCATAATAATTATTGAAATAACCAAATCAATTGATTATAGAGAGATGATTATCGCGTAATGTTGATAATCATTGTGCAATTTTTTTCCTCGAATAAACAGTTGACAATCGCTAGCAAACGCAATTATATGGCGAATACTGAAAAGAACCGCTAAATTACTCGCGGAGAACCAATAAGAGAGTTTGAATGGACTTAGTTACACTTTTTAGCGCTGCAGCGTTATAGAACTGTGTGTGACAAATACACACAAAGGTTAAGAGTAAGTAGAAAGAGCATTTACGAAAGACCTCTAATGGTAAACTATGTCACGAAATTTAAATAAACTATTTCTAGAAAATTAAATGGTTCGGAATATTAACACCTTAATTTTGTTTTCAGCATACCATATTTGGAAGGTAAGTATAACTTGAATGCAGTAGAAACAGTTTTAGTAATAATAACAACAAATAAGGACAGTAAGTAAATAAAAAAAATCTGTCTTCAATGTGAATTAGTGGTTCCAATCTTTAAATCTGGAAGATGGAAGTAGGAAAACTTTCATATCTCTCTTTGTTTCTAACTAAAACTGATACAATTTAAAGTTTTCTGTCAAGCATTACTTCCTGCCTTCCAAGCCCAATGTGTTATAGGTAACACAGTTGCCTGGCATTCGGGAGGACGCGAATTCCAACCCTGTCGGGCATCCATTTTCAGTGTTCCATGCTTTTCGTAATCTCTCCAGTTGACCTCCGGAAACGTTCCTTCAAAAAGCCGTGGCTGAAATTCTAACCCGATCCTAGTTTCCAATACTATAAGTATTCATATCACATTGGTGTCGAAGATATGAAGAAGAAGAAGAAAAAAAGATCGTGGTTGATATGTGGTAACACTCTAATCCGACTTCTGGATGTCGTGGGCTCGAATCTCCATCTGGACATCCAGGTAAGCGTTTTAGTTGGTATCCCCCAATCACTCCAGGCGAATGCTGGTATTGTTCCTTCAAAAGACCATGGCTGATTTCCTCGCGATTACTTGCCCCCAGTCCTATACTGCCTCTAATGACCTCGATGAGATTTAAAGCTAGAACAAAAGATAATTTCTCAAATAAAAGTAATTACATCGATGTGATGTGTTTTGGACCTTTTCCTTGTTGGATTTATGGTATTCAACGGCCAAACATGATATCAAAGGGACTAAAGTGCTAAGTGGACAGTCTCTAATTCAGTGTTGTTTTAGGGCTGGTCGACGCAGAAATCATTACAGAGGAAAATAGAGGGGGGAGGGCATGTTTTCAGGAAGGAATTCAGCCATGCCCATTTCACGGAATCATCCCAGCACTCGTGGAGTGATTTCCATTGATCATGCGATATCAAAATACGGATGAATGCATGAAGATTTCGACCCCTGTCCTTCCGAATGGGATGGCTTGAGCGTTACCGGGACTCTTGGTCACTGGTGCGATTCCGGCCAGGGGCATGGGTGTTGTATGTCTTATGTCGTCTTTAAATTGTATGAGCGAAAAGCATTTCCAAATACATCAGTACACAGGATAATCACACAAAACAGCTTAACTGGTTGAATGGTTATCGGGAGGAATGCCATTAAAATTTAAAGACTGTTTTATTGAACCAAAAGGCAATTGAATGCCTTCAAAAATATAAATTTGGAAAGTAGGCTGACTGTAGTGAAGCTCTTTGGTGCACAGGGAGGGGTATTTAATTTCAATTAAGTGTATAGGATTTAATTTCTTTAATCATTATGCGTGGTAATTTCGTAAGAAGAAAATCTTCCTGCTGGCTCAATTCAGACACAAGTTGGATGTAACCGATCTGACAAGCGTTTCGAGGAAGTGTTTATTTACCAGTGGCTCTGAGGATGTGAAGAACATTTATTCAGTAGATTTAGCTCTAATAAGGTTTGTGAATATGACCATCCGTATTCCAAATATGCCCAATTTGGAATTACGAGCACATACAAATACAGTAACAGCCATTTCCCAAAAGTAACAGAAACAACTTCATGTAAGATATTATTAAAGTTATTTCATTATAGTTAGAAGACCGACGAAAATGTTAACAAATAACATTGAACTAATATGTATTAGTCATTAAAAATTTCTGAAAATTACTTCTAGAGAATTTTGACTTCAGCGCTACCCTCATTGCATCTTGTAATGTTCTACTTGCACTATTTGATTACAAAATGAATAATCAATATTCCGTAATAATGGAGCTAATTAAAAAAAAATATGGAACTGCACGTTATTAAAAATTGACCTGCCTCCATCTGCTGAACTAAATATTTTATGACCTTCAGTGCCTTTGACCATTTAACCTGCTGACTATTGTGTCAGCCTTGGTTGAGATAATGTGGCACTCTATTGTGAAGTCAACACAAGACGAACACTACACTCATTCAAAAGCAACCATATGCGACGAAGGACTCAAATCTATGTCCTTTATTATTATTATTATCATTACTCCGCTATTCACTAAAAGTGTGTGGCGGAGGGTGCATTGCACCTATCTGAAAGGTTAATGGTTTGAAGGGATATACGGGTTATGGCAGGAGGCTTTTACAATGTGATGTCAGTGTTCTAGCCCTACACTGCTAACTCCTGCTTAAGTATCTTGGTCGGGACTCTCAGCGAAGGAATTTGTGAATGTGACTGTGGTCGTGGTTTGCTAACATGGAAGACAATTCTGTAGGCCCACCATACAAGGAAATTAATAGACATTTCAGGCATACGATTTTCCTCATCATCGTTCAACTAACTTGCTTATATTGCTACCTGAGGCAGTTGTCTCACACGGTTAACAGACGAAAGAATTAAACAGGAGTAGAACCGTATATCCTCGAGGAACCAGGGCTTTCTGAACCTTTTTTTTAAATTTGTTTCCAGGTTACCTTCTCGACTTCGAGGTCATTGGAGACAGGAATGTGGACTTTTTGATAGAACTAGCCCGATGTTCGCTTGCAATGACTTGGAAAAACCGTAGAAAATCAAAATCTGGATGGCCAGAAGGAGATTTGTACCCGCATCTTCCCGAATGTGAGGCCAGAACATTGTCGCTCGTCCACAACGCTAAGTTTTTCTAATTGACCGTAACCTGTAGATATATAGGAACAATAATTACAGACTGACTCGGCCATGAATCTTTTTTAATATATCTATTTTTGCAGCCTGGTAGTAGACACACAAATATGTGATCAAATAAATATTTCATATCTTATCTCATCGTTTCTCATCAATCTAGAATCAACCATAAAACACCCACTTTTATAACCACATATATAACCTTTCAGTTAGTTTTTCGAAGAAAACATCATTTTCCTTTCACAAATCAAGCTTATTCCAGTTTGAAAAGCAATCCTTTTCCTTCAGAAGGCAGGCATAAGAATTTAAAAAGCTGCAATGCATATTGAATTAGCCAACGTCACTAACTGTAAGACTGACAACGGTCTTTTTCCAAGACAATTCTTGGTTGTAGAAAATGCCATGGTGGCTCCCAAAGTAAGAATTATTGCGCCGGTTCAAATTCCCGTAGGCTATCAGATTTCGTTTTTCCATCTTTTCTCAAAATGTTTGCAGATTAATGCCAGGATGATTCCTCTGAAATTTATTGATCAACTTGTTTCGTGTTCTTTGTTCACAGATCTCTCCTATATTTATTTACCTCGACAGTAATGAGGCATTTAGCCCTAATTATTAAAAATGTTTAATGTATGAAAAAGATGATCTGATGTGCAGTTTGCACAAGTGAAATTTTAATTCAAAAATACTGTAAAATAAAATTTGAAATATACAGAAATTATGTTTTTTTTTTTTTGTATTGACAGGTATTTGACGTATATATGAAAGGCATGGTTTTCAATCGTTGTTCATAAAACCACAGATCAGTATGTTGATATCATATTGATATCTGATAAGTTATTTCGGATATTTTTAAAAATATTATCTTTTATAAGGTGGGATTACGGGTAATAAACGATTGTTGTTTAATTTTTCGGCAGTTTATCACAGTGCCTAGTATTTAAGAAGTTATTCACACATTTAAACGAGATAATGACTCGCAAGTTATCATTTTCTAAATGAAAATAATCCAGCAGTATTCCTGTCAAACTTTTACAATTATAAAATTTTATTTTTATACTGCTTTTTTCTAGCCTCTAAAGAAGGAAAATGTAGTTTTATCTCGATGGCAGACAATTCCAAAGTCACAATAGTAGGAAATAAGCATCGTTTCCTGCCAGAAGACTTCCTCATTGAATGAGCGACTTTTATTCAAACATTAGTCTCCTTCAGTGTCTAGCAATTTGAGTGATATGAGAAGGCGGCAATTACAACTTTGAATGAAGAGCTATATTCTAACGTTTTTGTTGCTAGGATCATGAATATAAACAAATAAATATTCTTCCAAAAAGTAATATTTAACAGTCAATAGACGGATCTCTCAAATTGCTAGATGTGGCTGGTGTAGCGACTGACACTGAAGCAGACTAATGTTTGAATACAAGTCGCTCATTCGATTAGGAAGTCTTCTGGCAGGAAACGATGCATATTTCCTTCTATTGTGACTTCGGAATTGTCTGTCATCGAGATGAAACTACATTTTCCTTCATTAGAGGCTAGACAAAGCAGTATCAAAATAAAATTTTATAATTGTAAAAGTTTTATAGGAATGCTTCTGGATTAAATTCATTTAGAAATGATAACTGCAAGTAATTATCTCGTTTAAATGTGTGAATAACTTCTTAAATATCGCATGATCAATCGAAATCACTCCACGAGTGCTGGGATGATTCTGTGAAATGGCTATGGCTGAATTCCTTCCTGAACATGCACCCCTCCATTTTCCTCTGTAATGATTTCTGCGTCAACCAGCCCTAAAACAACACCGAACTAGAGACTCTCCACATGTGGATATAGCACTCTGGTCCCTTCACTATCATGTTTGGCCGTTGAATAAGATAAATCCAACAAGGAAAAGGTCCAAAACACACCACATCGATGTAATTATTTTAATTTGAGAAATTATCTTTTGCTTCTAGCTTTAAACCTCATCGAAGTCATTAGAGGCAGTATAGGACTGGGGGCAAGTAATCGGGAGGAAATTGGCCATGGCCTTTTGAAGGAACAATACCGGCTTCGCCTGGAGTGATTTGGGGAACCAATTAAAACGCTTACCTGGATGGCCAGCTTGGTACTCGAACCCGCGACCTCCCGAAGCCAGATTAGAGTGTTACCACATACCTACTACGTTCTTTTTTTTTCTTCTTCTTCATATCTTCGACGCCAATGTGATATGAATCCTCATAGTATTGGAAACAAGGATCGGGTTAAATTTCAGCCACGGCTTTTTGAAGAAACTTTTCCAGTTCTCAACTGGAGAGATTTACGAAAAGCATGGAACACTGAAATTGGATGCCCGACGAGGTTCGAATTCGCGTCCTCCCAAATGCCAGGCAACTGTGTTACCTATAACCCATTGGGCTTGGAAGGCAGGAAGTAATGCTTGACAGAAAATTTTAAATTAGTATCAATTTTAGTTAGAAACAAAGAGAGATATGAAAGTTTCCCTACTTCCATCTTCCAGATTTAAAATGTGGAACCACCAATTCACATTGGAGACTGATTTTTTTAATTTACTTGCTGTCCTTAATTATTATTTTTACTACTAAAACTGTTGCTACTGCGTTAAAGTTAAGCTGACCTTCTAAATATGGTATACAGAAAACAAAATTAAGGTGTAAAAATTCTGAACCATTTAATGTTCTAGAATTAGTTTATTTATGTTTCGTGACGTAGTTTACCATTAGAGTTTTTTCGTAATTGTCTTTCTACTTACCCTTATCCTTTGTGTGTATTTGTCACATACAGTTCTATAATGCTGCAGCGCTAGAAAGTGTAACTAAGTCCATTCAATCTCTCTTATTGGTTTCCTATGCGTAATTTAGATATTCTTTTTGGTATTCGCGATATAATTGCGTTTGTTTGCGATATGTCAACTTTATATTTGAGGAAAAAAATTGCACAGTGATTATCACATACATTTACATCTATACCCATTTACACCAAACACATATATTCTCTAACTCACCCACATGTATCAACTTCCATGGACAGTCTTCCACCAACATGTGTCAACATGCATATAAGCACCACTGACTAAAATGTCAACAGTCACTCACACTCCAAAATATCTCTCAACATGCATCAAAACTCACATACAAGAAAGGAACTGAATGTCCTGCATAACATGGACAACTTCAATGCATATCCATTATGACCAACATACAGTACATTTCGATATTTGTTTACTTGTTGATATTATTTAAAACATAATTTTTTAAGATGTATAATGAACTGCATTTAAAAATAAGTGTTTAAAATTTTGTTTATTTAATATATAATCTGATGTAGAGAACAGTCAATAGCTCTCCCTTGACAGTTTTGGTTTTTAGATATGTGTGCTTAATTTAGGGAAAAATGGAGTTACTCAATACAATTACTGCGCGTGTATTACCGTGATATAATATCTTTCAATGCCTTGATAAAGTATTTATTGTCAACCAGTGCTATAGAAAGTGTCAATAGACATAATAATATGCAAATATGTATATCACATTTTCTTAGCATACATACACATTCAAATATTTTTTTCATTTTTTGCTTAGAGTTTTACACCATATCAACATCATGGTCATTAGAGCTAAGGAAGGATTGGGACAAGTAAGGAACTTGGCAATGAGCTATCCCAGCATTATCCTTGACGGATTTCATAAAACTGTAGAGAACTGAAATATACACTCCTGGAAATTGAAATAAGAACACCGTGAATTCATTGTCCCAGGAATGGGAAACTTTATATACACATTCCTGGGGTCAGATACAACACATGATCACAGCAGACAGAACCATAGGCACATAGACACAGGCAACAGAGCATGCACAATGTCGGCACTAGTACCGTGTATATCCTACTTTCGCAGCAATGCAGGCTGCAATTCTCCCATGGAGACGATCGTAGAGGTGCTGGATGTAGTCCTGTGGAACGGCATGCCAAGCCATTTCCACCTGGCGCCTCAGCTGGACCAGCGTTCGTGCTGGACGTGCAGACCGCGTGAGACGACGTTTCATCCTAGTCCCAAACATGCTCAATGGGGGACAGATCCGGAGATCTCGCTGGCCAGGGTAGTTGACTTACACCTTCTAGAGCACGTTGGGTGGCACGGGATACATGTGGACGTGCATTGTCCTGTTGGAACAGCATGTTCCCTTGCCGGTCTAGGAATGGTAGAACGATGGGTTCGATGACGGTTTGAATGTACCGTGCACTGTTCAGTGTCCCCTCGACGATCACCAGAGGTGTACGGCCAGTGTAGGAGATCGCTCCCCACACCATGATGCCGGGTGTTGGCCCTGTGTGCCTCGGTCGTATGCAGTCCTGATTGTGGCGCTCACCTGTACGGCAGCCAAACACGCATACGACCATCATTGGCACCAAGGCAGAAGCGACTCTCATCACTGAAGACGACACGTCTCCATTCGTCCCTCCATACACGCCTGTCGCGACACCACTGGAGGCGGGCTGCACGATGTTGGGGCGTGAGCGGAAGACGACCTAACGGTGCGCGGGACCGTAGCCCAGCTTCATGGAGACGGTTGCGAATGGTCCTCTCTGATACCCCAGGAGCAACAGTGTCCCTAATTTGCCGGGAAGTGGCGGTGCGGTCCCCTACTGCACTGCGTAGGATGCGACGGTCTTGGCGTGCGTCCGTGCGTCGCTGCTGTCCGGACCCAGGTCGACGGGCACGTGCACCTTCCGCCGACCACTGGCGACAACATCGATCTACTGTGGAGACCTCGCGCCCCACATGTTGAGCAATTCGGCGGTACGTCCACCCGGCCTCCCGCATGCCCACTATACGCCCTCGCTCAAAGTCCGTCAACTGCACATACGGTTCACGTACACGCTGTCGCGGCATGCTACCAGTGTTAAAGACTGAGATGGAGCTCCGTATGCCACGGCAAACTGGCTGACACTGACTGCGGCGGTGCCCAACCGCTGCGCAGCTAGCGCCCTTCGACGGCCAACACTGCTGTTCCTGGTGTGTCCGCTGTGCCGTGCGTTTGATCATTGCTTGTACAGCCCTCTCGTAGTGTCCGGAGCAAGTATGGTGGGTCTTACACACCGGCGTCAATGTGTTCTTATTTCAATTTCCAGGAGTGTAGATGGCTGTATGGAGAATCAATCCTGCATCCTCTTGAATGCTAAGCCAGTGTATTATTATTCACCAACCACCGTTGGTTTTCCCATATTACTAGAAATGAAATACTAAATATTTTCTGAGTGACACTAGTATTTTTATTCATGACATCCATTGCTATTCTGTCGTTTTCTTGCACTGGGCTTTAAAATTTTAATGCTTATCAAACTGAGAGCTTATGTGCCTGTATACCGGATTTGTGCAAATATGTTTAGATTCAGTCTTCACATTGGATTTCT
Organism: Vandiemenella viatica; assembly: GCA_031002005.1. Classification (NCBI taxonomy): domain Eukaryota; kingdom Metazoa; phylum Arthropoda; class Insecta; order Orthoptera; family Morabidae; genus Vandiemenella; species Vandiemenella viatica. Next base: position 100,188 of record JARYHS010011771.1, read on the forward strand.
GATATAAGTTCGCTAAAGACATACCAATCTCATTCTAACAGATCTGCAACCCTTACTGAGATTGCTAAATACTATGTTGCTGTTTTCAGTTATATTTAAAAATCCTTTTCTAGTAACAATAATACTTCACTGTCAAAGGCATTTAATCATAGCAGTATTAGTATTATGAGAAGTATCTGTGTGCCATTTCTAGTCCTATATCCCTGCTTAATGGATCACAAATAGAGCCTTGTGTTTGTCGACTGATCAGAGGCATAATGAGGGTCATTTTCTGGTTTCTCAAGCTACCTACGGGAATCCCAGAAAATAGGCTATGCTATCAAGATGTCCAAAAACTGATCACTGCCTAATACTGCATTTTACAATCGAGACTGGTGTGGTTATCTAGTAAGCTACTATGAAAAAAAATCAATAGTATACTGATTTACATAAAGATCTCAGAATTATTATTCATTTTATCTTTTATTGACATATTATATGTTATATTCATATAACTCTGTATCAATTTTAATCCATTTATTACAGTAAGAAAACTTAATATCTCTTCTCTATTTATTTTAGATCCTTTTCTAAAGAAAAATCATTATTGGAACTTGCCTGTGCATTCTGTGCACAGACATTTGTATCATGGTGCTCTCTAACTAAACACGTCTTCCACCATGTCTCAGCTATATCTGCCCCTTTATACATTTGTATACGCTGCTCTCAAGTATTTAAAGATGAGGTGAACTACAGGTGCATAAATACAATATCAGAATATCAAAATGCAGGTAAGGGTAGGAATTCTTATTTTATATATAATGCTGCAACAATTTATTTTTAAATTGTAAAATGTTAATTTCTTGTGCCAAAGTTTTGCACTAATACTGGAGTTACATCCACCTGATCACATCCACCTGATCATCATCACTTTAAGCCAATGACAAGTTATGACTAATCCTACAAACAACAATTAACAATTTGATATGCAGTTGTCTTAGTGAATATGATGTTGGCTGTTGTAACTGTGCAGTTACAAATGTAGACCCATCTGAAATATCTTCTAAGAATAATGCAAAAGCAGCTTTTCTTGTGTCTGTTTTCAATATTGCCTCACTTGGCATCTATGGCTAACTAGTTTTGATTAGTGATTTTCTACAACTACCAAAGCTTTTTCATATTACCATGTGCTCCATTGCAATTAAATTAAATAAAAAAATGTTTACTATATCAGAAGGTGAGATGTGGCCATTTTATTTTATCTGTATTCTGTAATCATTTTAAGATAGCTATAAAAAGGTTATTTCCTGTAACTTCACTTTCTATAACCGACATTATGTCTGCATTATCCCATCACTTTAAGCAATTGACAAGTTATTAGTGCTCTTACAAGCAATAATCTGAATTAAGTATTTGTCTTAATAGTTTTATGTCTAAAAGCTATACTATAATTTATTTTGATATATCTACAATTTATTCTGAAAATAACAAAGTATCTAGTGTCTAGTTTCAATAGAGCTTCATTCGGCAGTGTGCTAATCAGTCTTGGTAACTAGAATACTCTATATGAAAACATTTCTACTTCAGTAATAAGGTTACTGTACAAGAGTTGTGTTTTTATAGATCAACTACGTTTCTTGGCCTGTATGGATTATCAATGTTAGTCTGTTGTTAATAAACTGAAAGTACTCTACCTGCAGTGTGCGTAGACTGAGTAGAAATTCATCTATGAGTCATGCCTTCAGGATTAATATTGTGATTTTGAGTATGACATACCAATTTTCGACTGATGATATGTTGACATGCATTTCAAGGCTGGTTCATTAGTTACTGATTAATGAATTTTTATTTATTTAAAAAAAAGTGTTTTATATTTTTCATACAATTGTTGTCAACAGGACCAGTATAATTTAGTATGGTTTCACAGAGTTTTATGTTCATATACTCAATGATATTGTTCTTAATTGTAAGAGAAGTATAAAACTTTGGAGACCATTTTTTGCTCATTTTTGATACACTTCTTAGAAGGTACCAAATAAGAGATATTATTCATTTTAACATAGATTTTTTTATTTGTGATCTTACAAGTAATTTACTTTATAGGTATATAACCATAATATGTTGTGTTGCAAATAAATATTTTCACAAGATGTTTCTTCAGTGACCAGTGTAATTTATAAAATAAATTTTGGACAAAATATCATTGACTTGGATTCCAATAGAGTGCCATCCCCTATATATCTAGTCAGATACCCCTTTATTGTTGTTATTTTTTTCTCATGTTATACACTTAAGGTTTAAATTCCTCCACCCATCTTCCCACTAATAAATTTTGATTTATGTTCCTTCATCATTTTGGTAAATATTTCATAATTTCCCTTACCTACAAATGAAAATTTTCCCCTCCCTTATACATGAAACTGAGGACCAGTTTGTGCTCATAGTTGCCTTTTCCTTTCCATATACTGCTGCTACTTGTACAACCAAGCTCTATTGCCAACGTATGCCTTGTACAACCCCAGCATTCTCTTCACTCTCCTAGAATGACTCCCAATCCTGCTCCATTATCATATCAGTTACTGACTTGCTCCTGAGTAATTTCCTTAAACAAATGCAGCTGCTTTCCTTTCATGTCCTTGAACTCCTGTATTTAACACCCAAAATGTGGGTTCCAGACTATACCAATCAAGCAATGGTCTAAGCAAGGTTCTGTAATGTATCATGTTCCCTTAGATGTATTTATTTCATTGCAGTTTTTGCGGGAAACCAAAATTTAAAAAAAGAAAAAGAAAAAAGAAATACACATATTTGCTCATATATAATATTTCATGAATGTGAAAATATAATCCTCTACTAAATATAAATATATTTGATGGCACTCTTTCGCTTGTAAAATTGAACAGCCTCTACACACATTGTTTGTTTGCTCTGCTGCATTTTATTAAAAGGACATTCCAAAACAAAATCATAGAGTCTGAATCATAGAAATTTTCTAAAGTCCAAATGAGGTTTTCTCAAAATCTTCTCAAGCAGCTAATTTCTTCCCCATCAAATATGTTCCGTTGCTTACTCTTCTGTATTGTTTGGCTTGCAGTGTGAATGGGTCACTATCATTATTCCAAGGAATGAACTGATTCAGAGATCAGATCTCTGCATTATAATACCTGTCTGTCCACACATAGATTCAGAAATTTCTTTATCGCATTTACAAGTCAATACATAAATATTTAATTACCTCCATATTTTTATTTATAGTGATTATTACTGACAACAGGTGTTCCTGTACATGCCTTTTCAAGTTATTAATTAGTTACTACAGTTGATAATTTACTCTAAATGTAATTTTGTTTTAAAAAAAGGATTGTTGCGATATCATGAATGTTATGTATGGAGAAATTACTCAAACTTATTATTTTGTGTTCGTATTTACAGTCATTATTAATATGAAACAGAATTTTCTATCAAGTAACCATACACCTTACTGTATTGATTATTGTAGTTGGTTGGTCCTGTAGACATTGTTGATTTTTTATGTTAAATACCCAATGGTTGGGTTCAGTTTCATTTCACTAATTTAATCTTACTGGTGTGTTAATTGTTTTATAAAAAGACACACTCTTTAGTTTACAAGTTCTATATTTATAATAATATTTCATTAGCATTTACTTTAAAAATCATTGGCATAAAATTAGTGTTTTTCATTTTTCAACACTTTTCTTTTTATTACTGAACACATTTTGATTCTTAAATTCAAAGTTTGTAGTTGAGTTCAAAAATAATTATCACAGCATATCACTATGGTTATTTTTGTGTTTCTAGGAGTTATTCTGATTGTCAAAGTAACATTCAGATCAACAAGCAGACACAATCTATAGCTGAACATCTAAGAACCAGTGCAGCAGTTTGTCAGACGATTGTTTTGGGTGAACACCAATTTATTTGCGAAGATTGTGGAATTTTTTTTACAGATTCTGGGAGACTTAAGGATCATCAGAGGATTCATTCAGGCGAACGCCCATTTTCTTGTGAACATTGTGGAAAATGTTTTACAAAGTCTGGGCATCTTAAGAGTCATCAGAGGATTCATTCAGGCGAACGCCCATTTTCATGTGAAGTTTGTGGAAAATCTTTTAGATTGTCTGGGAATCTTAAGAAACATCAGAGGATTCATTTAGGCGAACGCCCATTTTCGTGTGATGTTTGTGGAAAATCTTTTACACAGTATCGGAGCTTGAAGAATCATCAGATGATTCATTCAGGTGAACGCCCATTTTCTTGTGAACGTTGTGGAAAATCTTTTATACAATCTGGGAATCTTAAGATTCATCAGATGATTCATTCAGGCGAAGGCGCATTTTCTTGTGAAGTTTGTGGAAAATCTTTTACACAATCTGGGAATCTTAAGAATCATCAGATGATTCATTCAGGCGAACGCCCATTTTCGTGTGATGTTTGTGGAAAAATCTTTTACACATTATCGGAGTTTGAAGAATCATCAGATGATTCATTCAGGCGAACGCCCATTTTCATGTGAAGTTTGTGGAAAATCTTTTACGCTCTCTTGGAATCTTAAGAATCATCAGAGGATTCATTCAGGCGAACGCCCATTTTCTTGTGAAGTTTGTGGAAAATCTTTTACGCAGTCTTGGAGTCTTAAGAATCATCAGAGGATTCATTTAGGCGAACGCCCATTTTCGTGTGATGTTTGTGGAAAATCTTTTACACGACCATGGAATACTTAAGAAACATCACAGGATTCACTGAGGTGAACGCCCTATTTGTGTAGTTTATGGAAATTCTTTTAAAGAGTTATCAAAACTTAAGAATCATCAGAGGATTCATTCAGTCGAACGCCATTTTTGTTGTGAAGTTTGTGGAAAATCGTTAACAGACTCTGGGAAACTTAAGCGCCATCAGAAGATTCATTCAAGTGATCGCCCATTTCCTTGAGAGGTTCATGGAAATTTATTTTCACTGTCTGCTATTCTCAAAGTGCATAAGCAAATTCATTAAGATGAACGTCCATTATCTTGTGGCGTTTGTGGAAAATGTTTTGCAGACTCATGTAGCCTTATAAACTATCAGAAAGTTCATTTGGGCTAATGCTTTTTTGGGTATAGTTATGGAGATTCTATTGTACAGGCTATAAGTTTCAAGAGTAATTAGTGGATTCTTGCAGATAAATACCCACAGTGTACCTAAGTTTTGGAAATTTGTTACAGAATCTGGCAATAAGAAAGTACATCAAAAAGTTTCAGTTTGGTGAATAGCCATTGAGTAGTTATTTTGTAGGATATCTATTATGGAGTCTAGATAAATTTTAAGTCACTAGAGAATTAATAAGTGTGATTTTAGATTTTTGTGTAAGATTTGTGATAAACCTTTTATGTTATCTGTGGATCTTAAAAGTCTTTGGATAGTTATTTGTGTGAACTTCATTCTTACAGAATATTTTGTTATTTTCACTATAAATCTTTTCAGCAAAGCTGCAAAAAAAATATATTTGCTAGTTTGTATTTTAATAAAATCAGTGTAATAGCTGAATCAAGCAATAGCACTGATGATTTTAGTTCCAATGTGTATTAACAGTAAGGTGATCTAGAGTGTCAATAACTGTTGTGTTTGGGATGTTGGAGGAGCACAGTATGATAGGTATTAAATTGATCCTTACTTTTAATACAGATAATATAAATATCTAAGTTGTTTGTAGTGTATAGAAAATTTACCTAACTCACTTGCATTATTATATATTTTGACATTATTATTAAGACATGTTAGTTTGCTCATTGTTTAATATGAAATGTAAGACAATTTACTAAAATGTATTTTGAATTATTATTATATATTTGTAGGTTTATCAACTATTATTGGAATACTAAAATAGCCTCAGTGGGTTCTATGTTCTACAGTAGTTGGTTGTAAAAACAAAATTCATTTGACTATTAAATTGTTGTTTGTATATTCTTTTTCATGCTTGAAATAAATAATATCTTTTACCCAAGAGTATAGAAATTGTTGCAGCAATGACTTTCTCTAAACTGCATCTGAGTATCCTTGCCTCGCAGGACTTTTTTTTTTTAGAGTCAATAAGGGTCCATGCATAAAATTCCTTACTCTTTTTTAGTATCACCCAATGTGTGGATCAACGAGTTTTCTGATGACAGTTAATACTGTTTTTCGTTGTTGCCTTATCTTGAAAATTATTGGGTTTATAATTAACATGACTGATATTTGCATTATGTATTCTTTGGTATTACAAATATTCTGAACCACATGGTGATGATAACAACTTCAGCAAATGACAAATTATTTAAAAAATCTTTGATTCTTTTCTTCTTGAGGTTTTGCAGAAAACAATTCTTATTACCTCATTCATAATTTTGATTAATTGATCAGGTGACAAATTATATTTGCCACATGAGAGAAGTTAAGAGAAGAGTCATTTTTTAGTTATAGGTTTGTGTTTTGTTGTTCCTGATGTTTTGTCACCTTTCTCTCTACATTACCAGAGAATTATTCATTGTCCTGCTTAGAAGACTTCTATAACTCAATGATTTCATTTTAAAGTTTGAAAAAATGCTAGGAAACATTTCTGTGTACTATATAGCACTATATTATATCAATTTCACACTTTAAACTAAATATAATGCTTTAGTGAGCACTAGAATCAAAGATGCCCTAATGGTCACTTAATTGGTCAAAAAGATTTCATCAACAAGCAGTGTGGTGACCTACTTCCAATCCTAATAATGGCAATGTGATTTTTTTCTGGGTGAGGGTTAGTGGTGGGAATCTTGTGAGACATCTACAATTAGCCTAGCTATCATGTGCCTGATGCTTTTAACATATGATACTGGCTGGCAGGTGTCAGCTATTTTAAACTGGGTCATCCTAGAATTCTGGCTTAAAGTCCCTCACAAGTATGGTGCTGAAGGTATGTTTGGTAACTAAAATTCAGCATAAATATCTGCATGCCATTGTGTATTTTCAAACCTATCTTAACTGCTCCAAATAGAGCAAAAAATTTCACTGCTCAGTTTCGACCACTTCCCCTTATATATGCCAGTGCAGTTATCTACCTAATCCCTCTCCCCTCTCCGACCCAACTACATACTTTATGGATTCTCCCTAAATTATTGAGAAAGGCCTCTCTCATATCTAGTATTGCAAATATGGAGTAAACATAATGTAACTACTAAAGTATATTATTTTCTGCATTGGAGGAAATATTATTGACATGTATAGATCCATCAGCTAGTATAAAGAATAATGGAACACAGTGATTCCTTTCACAAACATAATACAATATTATTTAATCTGTATGTCTATTTTGCTTTACTGACAAGTTTGAAATATTACAGCTACCAAGATAAATACAATTATAGGCACATGAAGCAAGGATAGATGTTGTGGGAGTTTTAATAGAAAAATTATGTTGTCTTACCATAGCACAATACGAAATTACTAAGCACAGTGCATGAGTGGTAAAGCTCTGGCCTTGCATTCAAGAGGACACAGATTTGAATCCAAATCCCTCCTTCCAGATTTTCGTTTTCCCCAAATCATTGCAGGTGAATACTGAGGTGGTTCCCTCAAATCGCTATTACCGAATTCCATCCTGCATATTGTTCCAATTTCTTTCCAGCCACTAATAACCCCAGCGTTGATTGGATATAAACCTAAAATCAAACTCAAGAAATGACTGGCTGATTCACAGTGATAAGGATCTTATGTGGTAATATTTCATAGTTTCAGATGTACAGCTTGTTAAAATCTGGGTCCAAGTTACAGGGTTATATTTTAAATTAATAGTACAGAAATTGTAAAATAATTGAAAATAACTGTACATTGAATTAACGTTATGTAATAACTGCCAGCAAATGACAACAAAAGTCTTATGTGAATGATAGAGGCAAAGTAGTAGTTTTATATTTTTAAATAACATCAAAACATTTCTCTGCTACTGAAAAGAGAGCACTTTTCAAAAATTTGGCACAGAACTTGATCCAAAAGCTATTTTCCGGGGGTATCTACGAGTTTAAATATCTGGTTTATATACTTATTATGATTGTATCTCTCAATGAACATTAATGTTTACTTTAAAGAGTATCAATACAGGTATTATATTTGTATTTTAATTCTGTTACAATCCTTTACATTGCTGTGTATCTTGCTGGGAACATGGTAACAAATACGATGCTTTTTACAATTTTTTTAATAAATCATTTAACCACTTTTGTCCAACTGTCATAAAAAAAGACAAACTGTATAACCACAAGTTAAATTACCATCAGTTGATACAGCGATGCATGAAAAACTTAAACATATGTAGCATTTGTACCAATTACCAGGTTTTGCCTACTACAAAATATATATAAATATAACAAACAAATATTTCAATATAAACTACAGAATCTTAAAGCTGGAATTTAAATAGAAAAAAATAATTGGATCAAATAACATTGGAAAGACCAGTTGGGGCCTTATAAATGATGTAAGATAGGACAAGCAGGAGCTGGAGAACATTGCATTAATTACAAACTGAAATGTAGTGAACTTTAGTAATATGTTTAATAATTTGTTTCTAAATGTAGTAGAAGCTATGAGTAGCAACAGAAGAAGAATTAGTATTATAAATATTTTAAGAAATAAACATTCTAATGGGTATGATGGTATAACTACATTTGTATTGAAGCCGTGTAAGAAAGTCCTTGCAAAGCCACTGGCATTTCTTATAAATGGAGAATTTCCGAATTGTTTTAAAATCAGCATAGTAGGCCTGTCTTTAAAAAAGGCAACAAGAGAGATATTGGTAACTATACCTGTATACCTATTACTCTGACTTCCGTTCTGAACAAATTATTTGAAAAAGTTATATTAGTGATACTAAATAACTTCATATATCAAATCAGAATTATTAGCTCACTCCAATTCGGATTTTTGAAAGAGATATCCACTACTATTGCTGTCACTTTGTTTGTACATGCAGTTGTGTTGATATCCATATATTACTTTGCAAATTAGAGGATTAGCTATTAGTCTACTGTCATTTTACCTCAAAAATTTATTTTAAAAATGGTGAATCATTAAGTAAGATGAAATAAATAATTGGGATAGTTAGATGTGTTTTCCTCAGGGATCTGTACCTGGTCCTTGGCTATTTTTTCAGTATATGAATGTAGAACCATATACAGATGACACTACTGCAATTTGTTGAGATAACAATGATTCCCCATTGAAGAAAACTGCTACTATGACCTAAAATGAGTTATAAAATTATATTGGTATAAATAGAATAATTAGTATTAAAAGTAATACTTATTTTGTAAAATTTGAATTAAAAAATGTGATATCAATAATAACTTAGGACTAATGGATAGTGAAGGAAGCATTGATGAAATATCTGAGCATAAGTTTCTAGGAGTATGTGTTGACAAAATTCTTAACTTGGATCAACACGTAGATTCTGTCTGTGCAAAAATAATGGAATTTTTCTAATCAATCAGTTATCTAAAATTTGCTTACTATAGAATAATTTTTCCACATATCCTGAATTGTATTAAAGTCTGGGAGGCCCTGTTGCCATGCATATATAGATCGATGTATTAGAATAATATTCATATTGGATAGAAAAGCATCATGTAGAGAAATATTTAGACAGGAAAATATTCTTACTGTACTTTAACTACATATATGTAAGATATTACTACTGATTCAATGTAATCCAAACTTTAATCACACAAATGGTTAAATTTATATGTCATTTATATGATACTCAAATCAAGTCAGATGTACATATCAAAAGACATAATTCTAAGGCTACAGATAAGAGTGCCCATAATATTGAAGCTATGCCATATAATAAACCTCCATCTCATATAAAATTGTTGTCTGTGAATAAATTCAAAGCTGTAATAAAACATTATTTAGGTAATAAGGTATTATACAAACTTGATCAATTGTAACCTATATATGAATGTACTTTTTTGGAATGTACTGTATTTATGATGTAATTTAATTTGCGTGACCATAAAGTCTTGACTTTGCTAAAAACTTGTATTCTCAAGCATTTTGGCAAAAAATATTATTGTATCATATACAAGAATTTCTCTACTAATTTTACAAATTTTTCACTTACAGAATTTACCATCAACACAGTTAACGAGTAGTCATTTGGGTATCTTAACTGAATCATGATTACTTATTTCCACCGATAGATAATAACTAATACCCTAAGTAAGAATATATGAACTGCAAACCCTAAAATATGCATCAGTATACTCATTACTTTGAGATGAGCTTGGGCAAAAATAGAGAGCCAAATAGATTGCCAGACCTATTGTTTGCATCGTTATTGATAGTAACGAGAGAAAACTCAAATTTCACGTACATGAAAGAGCTCATGTGCTCATCTTTGCGAAAAGGTCTGAGATAAGTAAAGATATGTAGTTGGACTAAATAAGATTAGCTAACATCTCAACAAGCGCAGATGTTTCTTTTTTAACTCAAACGAGGTTTCCACAAGATGTAATACATGTCAATTACAGAGTTAAGAGACCATTACTTACTGCAAATTACGAGATGTGAGCGATTTTAGAATCATAACGATTGTATCTCAAACTCCACTTCTGATCACTCTACCGAGAATGGTAGTGTAACAGTTAGCGTTCTGGCCTCGCATTCGGGAGGACGGCGGTTCGAATCCTCGTCCGGGAATCCAGATTTGGGTTTGCCATGGTTTTCCCAAATCACTTTAGGTGAATACCGGGATGCTTCCTTCAAAAACGTCATGGCCGAATTCCATTCCTCCACTCCTTGCCCCCCATCCTTTCCCGTCTCTAAAGACCTCGCTGTTAAGAGACGTTAAGCAGTTAAAAAAAAAAAAATATATCGCTCAATGTATTTTCCCTGTGAATTAAATACAAATGTATTTCGAAGTTTCTTGCATTTTTGAAGTTAAGGAAACTACCTTTGGGAAATGCTGATAGGATTAGGAAGTTGCGCAGATATTTTCTCTGGTATAAACGGTATTCATTAAGAAATAACTGCTGTCCTGTTTATAGTGTTGCACATTGGGATAGGTTCTGGTTCAAACTCAACTCTGCCTTACCCACTCTCTGGTTTGTACTAAAGTTAAACTTTGAATTGTGTCTTGTAGTTGTCTATTATACACATGGATTCTGAAGTCTTTTTTTTGTCTACTTCAAGCATCTTTCTCAATTTCTTCCTACATCTTGCCGATTGTACTGTATTACTTATCCTTCTATAAGGAGTTTTCCTTTTCTTTTGTTTTTTATATGCATCGTTTCTTCTGTCTCATTTGTTCTTTAGCGCATGTGTTGTATTAAATAACTACAACCGGTTCATTTTGATTTAACGATACCCACACGATGGCGTAAAACTTAAGCATTGCGAGGCTCCGGGCAGCAGATCTTTGCGAGGCCCTTGTCCTTTGTGTAAAGTATGTGACTCAAAAGTAAATATTTCTTATTGATGAGAAATGAAAAAATTATAAATAAATAAATTTTGAAATTTAATGTTTTGTATTAAAATATTTATAAAAGTTGACAAACATAAAGAAGATAAATTATTAATCATGATAAATTGAGGTACATTAATAAGCCTACCTTAAAAGAGAGAAGCACGATTTTAAAAATGATGCTTGCGGCTTTTCCTGAGACCAAAATCTTTAACTAAAGCACAATAATCTAATGAATGAGCTACGTCATTTTAAATTGAAAGAATAGCAAGGGCTGAAAGCCGATCTTGTGTCATCGAATTCCTCAATTATGTTTTGATGATTTTTAACCTCGAAAAACTCCTTTCTGCAGAAGCAACTGTCACAGGTGTGGTGACAATAATTCATAGGACTACTTCGATATTGGGGTACACTTCAGATTTTTTTTTCTATTATGTATTTCAGCACCGAGAGAATGTCGTAGCTTCCTTCATACACGCGGACAAGCATATTTAGTTCTTCATACAATTCATGTCCATCAATGTCAGATGTTTCTCCTACTGTAAGAGAAAGTTGCAAGTCACTGCATTGTTTCAGAAGTTCACAATCACTAATTTCCTCTAATTTTTTTATGTTGTACATGAAACCAAATATGCTCTCATGATGTTTAAGTGCCTGTAATCTAGGCTGGCAGCTTGCGCGCACTATTGTCAACAATGACATAAAAATAGTTTATTTTGAAAATATCTTCCGCAGGCAATTCAACAACTTCATCTTGCCCTTCGTAATCAAAATTCGTTCTTTTACGTCTGCTTCTCAAGACTTTGTACTTTCTGTCAATATAATTTTCCACTGCCATTTCTCTTGCTGTTACCAAGGATGACTGGAAACCGTTTTCCCGATAATCATCAAGCCAATGTGTAAATGCGTCCTAGGTGTTGTATAGCCGCACCAAGGTGCATTTCTTCGCTCTGCCACATTTTACTTATAATATTAATTTTTGTAATAATATCATACCATATGACGAGAGAAACTACAAATTCGTAGCTAGTTATTTCATTTTCTGTAGAATGACATTCACTAACCGACTGACAATCTGTTGCATTTTCTGCTAAATCCTTCAAAGCATCACATATATCGCCTAGCTGGTATTTAACGGCCTTCACCGATTCTACCCTGCATTCCCATCTAGTTTCAGAAAGTGGTTTCAGCGATAAGGATTTTATATGTGCTTTTAAAAATAGTCCACCTCTGACTTGAGCCGGCGAATAGAGTGTACAGCCTTTATAGCAAACCAAAAAAGGATTTTGCTTCAACACAAGACGATGCTGCATCTCCTAGGATGAGATTCCAGCTGTGACTCCCACAAGGCAAAAAATAAGCAAGTGGATTAATTTCAATTTCAAGTATACGTTTCTGGACACCACTTTTTTCTCCATGCATATTGGCTTCGTTATCATATCCTTGGCCTCGGCAGTTTTGCAATGATATACCCAGCTGTTCTAGCTCTGTGACTATATGATTAGTCAAACTCTCAGCTGTGGTTTATTCAACGGCTAAGAAGCCAGTAAAATGTTTTTCAATGTCAACTGTATTTGTATTAAAAAATCTTATAATAATTGAGATTTGCTCAACTCGAGAAACGTCACGGGTACAATCAAGAATAATCGAGAAGTATTTATTCTTTTGTCAACAATCTTAGTCTTCACGTGACTTGCCATTAATTCTTTCAGCTCATTTTGAAAATTTTTGCCAAGATAGTGGTCATTAATAGTCTTGTCTGTTACTTGCTTTAGGTGAAGTCGCAACATTGGCTCAAATCTGGCTATTAACTTTACTAAATCTATTAAGTTGCGCTAGTTTCACTTGGATCTGAGTCAGATAATTTATCTTTATGACCTCTGAAGGCCAAATTATGAGATGCTAATTACAATTTACAATTGCAAGCAGTCTTTCTAAAATATCTCTCCAACGCTGTTTCTTGTTCAATCTGAGTCTGGGCTAAAGAGTCAATAGTGGCACAACTTTTTAATACGTTCTCTAAATTTAAACATTTCAACATACAATCTTTGTGCTGTCGGCTAGATTCATGAGACTTTACGTAATCACCCAAGTGTTTCCAATCACTCACTCCTTTACTGGATCTAACTCTTGTATTTTCTGTTCCGAACATTCGACATGGAAAGCAGTAAACGGCATTCATTGTCTATGAATAAATCATCCAGCGCCTGTCAATCTTTTCACCAATAGCTAATAATTTACTGTAATGATATTCGCTGAATCGCCTTCCATTATGATCTACGGGGAAAAAAATCAACTTTAACCCGGACTGGACTTTTTAATACAATCTCAGTTCGGTCTACATCAGTAACTGTTAAGAGCCACAAACCAGGGTCGTTTAAAGGCGATTCAGATTTTCAATTCCGGCAGTGATGGACGTAGACATAGGCTCAGATACGCATTCTTGGCTGGATAGTGCTGACTGCGGCGGCGATGTAGGAGACAATGATGTTGACTCATTTTCCTCGCTATTATTACGAGGTGGCAGTGGCACCTATGACGATGTTGATGGAATAATTTCAGCTGTATGTAATTATATAAAGACCCACGTAGATTTTCTTCTACCTGTTTTCTTTTGATAGCTCGTTTCCTTTTTGTACTACCCGACTCAAATTTTCTTCCGGAATCACGATCACGCGAACTCATTTCACAAATTTTGTTTAACACATAAAACTATTTCAGAAATAATTTACAAACAGTGTTAGGCAGTTTTCTTTAACAATTCACTCTTTCCTGTATGTACTGATTTAATAACGTAAGATTCACTGAAACATATGTTCCGCACAAACGATTTGGTAACACATACAGGTCGGGCCACACTAAACCGATACTGGTCAGCATCGCCAGCGCAACGACACGTTCCTTATTGTTGGCGCTCACTCTATTGAAGTTAGTTCAAACGACACCGCGTGTGGTCCGACAATTGGCTGGTAGATGTAAAGAAGCGTGTGGAGGAAGTTCGGAAATTCTTACTTTTTTACGAATGTGACACGGAATAAATCTAAATGAGAAATTTTTATTTAGGCTAAAGTTTTGAATCTATATTTTTTTCTCTCCTACTCGGGTTGCCGCGCGAGGCCCCGGGCGATTGCCCTGCTCGCCACCCCCTAAGGCCGCCTCTGGTCAGATGAATGTAGTAGAGCTATGTGCAGAGAACTTATGGTTTTTTATTTTCTTTTTTCTTATGTCTTTATGCCTGATCGACGTTGAGGTCATTAGAGGTGGGAAAGACTGGTAACAAGGAACGATAATGACTTTGGCCATGGCCTTTTGAAGGAAGCATCCAAGAATTTGCATGGAGTGATTTGGGGAAACCATAGAAAACCCAAATCTGGATGCCCAGACGGGAATTTAAACCGCCGTCCTCCTGAATGCGAGGCCAGGGCGTTACCGGCTGACCCACCATATTCAGTTAAATTACTATCATTTTGATGTTGTCTGAAATATTTTGTAGCAACCTGTGCCATTTTATAGTAATGAAATCCAGGAAATCTCAAAATGTCTCTTGCATCACCTTATGTGTATAGCTATGGAAACATCGTTTTGTGATCTTTGTGAACATAACATGCTACTACCGGTGCTGGGAATGTACAGGTCATATACTGGTGATGGGGCTTTGAGGGATATTGGTCAAATAATTAGGAATAATTCATGGAAGGAGAAAGGTGACTCTGTTTCATGCATAAGGTAGTTAAATTCCAATTATAAAAGAAAATTTAAGAAAATATGTAATTAAAAGGGGTAATCAGATGATCAGGGGAATTGCCACCGGAGCGTTAGCTCCATCGCAATTAGAATTAATATTAATAATAAATCTATTGATACCATTACTCATATTCCGTTCTATTTACTACCCTGTGCAGAAGGAACTGATAGGTAATGTAGTAGTTCCCCTCCTTTTTTATAGAACGGCAGTTCGAATCTCCTTCTGGATATCCAGATGTGGATTTTCCATGATTTCCCCAAATCGAATGCCGGGATGTTTCCTTGAAAGGGCCATGGTAGAAATCCTTACCATTCCTTGTACCCAGTCCTTTCCCACCTCTAATGACCTCGACGACTACAAGGACGTAAAGCCATAAATAAAAAAAGTTAATTCTTCATTAGCCAACAAATTTTTAGCATTCTTATTTTAAGCAGTTTCATTTATCACATTTATATTGTGTTAATCATATTAATCTTTATTTTCTCCTCCCCGGATTCAAGATACGGATGACTTTATCCGCACCTGCTTTAGGCTATCGGCTGTATCTAATAATATATATACCGCACAAGCAGCTGACGGATGCACTTCCCTCTTGATTTATTTCCTTACGCCCATTGTTGCCACTGTAGCTTAATTAGGTCTGCATTCCTCATTTTCTTCTTTTCTCAGATTCTCATTTCCACCCTCTAGCTGGACTAGCCTTCCCTCTATGTACGATGCTGTTATAAGCTCATGATGTCAGTTTGTCCTTTATTTCCCGCAACCAAGGTTAGACAGTTTCTGACAATGTTGCTAATTTAGGAACATGACAATGTGATCATATCTCGCAACAAATGTTTATAGGGTGATAGAACCAATCATTTCATGTCGTTCCCCCGGTTGGGCTTCTCTATTACGATTGTGAGGGGCCATTGTTGTCGGAGGGGTCGGTTTAACAAATCCCATCGTGCCAAACTGTAACACAACTCACGGCAGGGCCGGATTAAGACAGCGCGGGGCCCGTACCCTTGATTTTTGTAGTCGGCGGGAAAATTGTACAGCTAAAAAAAAATAAGGTCGCCCATCTAGCCTAGGTACGGAGCCTCCCTAGCAGGCGCGAGGCCCCCTAGAAGGCGCATTTGCTACCTCCTGCTATGTGGTTAATCCGGTACTGACTCATGGTACAACATTATTACACACCAATTACTTACACAGGTTAATCCCAAGGCTATTTCATTTCACTCATTCACTCGATCACACGGCATAATTTGCTATTCCCTTCGCATGACAGGTAGAACTGGCTCCGATACCATTCCGCCCACGACTTGAACGGAGCGGATCCCAGGAGGGTTACACCCGCTACCACTGAGTATGGATACCTCAGAGGACCGGAAGAGTACGACAGTCGTACCAATCCATTAAGGAGGGGTGATAAATAGGGTCGAAAATTTACAAGGCAATCAGTGGTAGGTAAATTAATGGAGAGATCGATATGTAACTACATCAGAGACGTATGTGAGGAATGTAAGTCGACACCGAAGGCTTTAGGCAAGGATATTTATACGAATATCAGTTACTAGGTAAAATGCAAGATATTTGGGATGAAATGGACATGGGAGACCAGCACTAGATTCTTCAAAAGGCTTTCGATGGAGTGAGCCATAAATTTGTTCTAAATAAAGTAAAAACTATTGGAGTAGGTTAATTCTTAAAAGATAGAAAGAAAAATGTTAGGTAGGAAATATAGTATCAAAATAAGTTGAAGAAAAAAGGGAGTGCTACAGGGTAGTGTACTGGGACAATTGCTATCCATTGTTCTAATACATGATTGTGTTGATGGTTTGCTACCAGAAGTCCGGAAGTTTGCAGATGACATAACGTTATCTATTAAGATCGAAAGGGTAGAATGCTGTGATCAGCTGCAGGGTAACCTAGACAGGATATCTAGCTGGGTAGGTCAACATGGGATGAAAAGAAGGATCAGATTATTATGTATACAGATAAAAAATAAAGATTGATTCTGAATGTAAGGTGCAAAGTACTGCTTACGAAAGATTTGATATGTAAATTCCTTGGGATATTGTTTGATAACAATCTCAACTGGGCAGATACATACGGTAGGATGTAGGAAAGTCCTTCACTTGTTGGAGAGAGTGATGAGGGGATGTATGAGAGAAGTAAGGTAATTGGATAACAAAACTTTGGTCAAACAATTGCTGGAATATGTTGGTGTAGTATAGGACCCACATTTTTATATATATCAATTTCAGGAGAGTGTGAAATGAAGGGTTTCTAGATTTGTTTCAGGAAATTATTGCAGAACACAATCAGTGAGCTGATAAAGCAACTGAAATGGGGATACTTTGGTCTGCAGGAGGATAGTGAAGATAGTCAGGGGAGTGCATAAAGCTTATATTGGCGATGAGGCGTGGGAAGATATTGATGGAAGAATAAGATAGTTTATAGAATCGAAAAAATTACTATAATCGCAAACTGGATTTCAATTTCAGACAGACGGATGTAGGAAAATCTTTCGTAGGTAAGGGAGTGAAGGATTGAAATAATATAAAGAAATTATGAGTCATTTACCATTACGCTAATAGAATTTAATTTTGTTGGGGGGGGGGGTAAAAATAAACTGGTTCTAGAAAAAGGGGAATATGGGAGTGTAGGGAAAGTGCCATAGGATCAAGTGCTCCAACATGATTAAATTAAATGTAAATTAAACTATTCAAGAGTGCATATAGTAAATTTGTCAGATTATAGGATAATGTGTGTAATTGTTCAGAGGAGCATAACACAAATTGATAGATGTTACTTAGGAATCTAATTATCAATATTAGTTACTAAATCTTCCATTAGTTTCCATTATCCAAGCTACTTGAAGGATTATTCATAAACATGTGATAAGAAGGAGCTTGTATTAGGAAACAACAATTACTGTGTATAAAACTATCTACAACTTTAGTAAACCATCTTATAATTAACAAAAGGTTAATTATGAATATAAGGTGGGGAAAGAATTGCTTGCTGAAGACTTTAAATGTAAATATCTTGGAATTACTTTTGATAACAAACTTAACTGGGAAGGACACATAAGACAGGTGGTAGGAAAAGGTTTCAAAGTTCTGTGCTTGTTGGAGAGAGTGATGAGGGGATGTACGAGAGAAGTCAAGGAATTGGGTTACAAAACTTTGGTCAGACCATTGCTCGAATATGGTAATGTAGTATGGGACCCTCATTTTACATATCAAATACAGGAGTTGGAGAGGGTGCAAAAAAGGGCTGCTAGATTTGTTTCTGGAAATTATCGCAGAATGCAATCAGTGACGGATATGATAAAGGAGCTGGAATGTTAATCAGATGTCAATTGAAATGAGTTATGAGGTAACAGCTTGTTGGTTGACTGAATTTAACACAATAATTCTAACGCTGTATAGGCCCAATTGTGAGACCAAGGACTTTAAGGATTTCATTTATTGGCTAAATAATGTGTTAGAATTTGTAGCTAAGTACAATTCAAATATTATATTATGTGCAGATTTCAATGTGGATTTTAGAGTGGAAAATAATTGGCAGAGCCTGGAGCTAGTTAATCTTTTTGATGCCTTTAATATGTCTTTATCAACAACTGAAATAACTAGGCCTCAGCCAGGAGGTGGCAGTTGTATTAATATTGTGACTGTTAAGAGATCACTATTAGACTGCCAAGTAATGGAATTAGTGGGATCGGATCACTGGGCTGTTATAACGTGGTCTGTAGTCAGTAAATGTATATATCATTTGGACAGGGATGAAAACCTACCTAAAGTAAGAATAATTAACAATTTCAACGTATTGAAGTTTATTCAAGGCCTCTCTAACACTGATTGGACCGAGCGTGGTGGTGTAACGGATAGCGTTCTGGCCTCGCATTCGGGAGGACGGCGGTTCGAATCCCCGTCCGGGCATCCAGATTTGGGTTTTCCATGGTTTCCCCAAATCACTCCAGGTGAATGCCGGGATGCTTCCTTCAAAAGGCCATGGCCGAATTCCTTCCCATTCCTTGCCCCCATCCTTTCCCGTCTCTAAAGACCACGTTGTTAAAAAGGGACGTTAAACTGTTACAAAAAAAAAAAAAAAAAACTGATTGGCACCACATGTATGTATGTAATACTGTTGCTGAAAAATCTCAGATCTTACTATCTAGAATTATCAGTTTAGTTAACTCTGCATTCCCATTTAGAAGCTCATCAAAGAAATCAACAATGCTTAAGCCAGTGAAGGTTAAAAATGAGGAAATTGACATTTTGAAATGAAGTGTAAGTTTTATTACGACAACTATTTAATGACAGGATCTGTTGAAATCAAGGATTTGTATAGAAAATGTAAGAAATCCATGATTAGATTAGTTAAGGAAATGAGAAAGAAAAAGAATGATGAGTTCATAAACAATGCCTCTAATAAGTGCAAGGCCATGTGGGACATTATAAGAAAAGAGACTCAAGGAAGTGGGAAAAAGGCAGGTATTGATAGTAACTTGTTAGTATTTGATTTTAATTCATGCTTTATTGATAAAGTTCAGGATATAATAGATCAGGTGGCATCACAACCGCTAGTGAGTTCTGAAAATTATTTAAGAAAGTTACCAAGACCTCAAAGTCAATTTAGTTTTAATGTGGTCAGAACTGAAGATGTGGGGGAAGTAATGGCTAGTATGAAAAACAGTAAGTGCACAGATGTATATAGACTAAGTCCATATTGCTTAAAGATGGGGTCCACATTTGTCCAAGAAGCCTTAACTAATTTTGTTAACACCTGCATTCTGAATAATGAATTTCCAGCTGATCTCAAGATGGTAAAAGTAATTCCGGTATACAAGAAAGGTGACAAATTGGAACTAAATAGCTACAGACCAATTAGTATTGTCCCAGTGATCTCTGAGGTCTTAGAAGCTATTATCTATAGGCAAATTATTAATTACTTTGAACAAAATAATCTTTTTAGTGAATCCCAATTCGGCTTTCATTCTGGATTAGGAACTGTTAGAGCTGTCATTTCATTTATAAGCAACTGCTTGAACAATGTTGATAAAAAGAATCTTGTGGCTGCCAGACTGTATGACTTGTCAAAAGATTTTGATACCGTATCTCATAGTGTACTGCTGGATAAGCTGACGTATTACAGTTTTCAAGAAAATTCCTTACTGTTGATTCAATCTTACTTGATGGCAGATATCAGAAAGTGGTATTGAATATTTGTGAATCAGATTGCCTACCATTGAAACATGGGGTCCCTCAGGGTTCAATTCTAGGCCCTTCACTTTTTATCATATATGTGAATGATCTACCTAAAAATATCTTGGATCCATGTGCTGATAGCTATCTCTTTGCTGATAATCTGAATGTAAGTTTTAGTGCCAATTCATCTGAAAATATGAAGTTAGCGATAAAAAAATGTTTCTGGAGTTGTTGAGGACTGGTGCACTGCTAATCTGCTGTGTCTAAATAGAGATAAAATACAGAATATAGAAATAAGTTATATTAAAGATGATAGCAACCATATGAATGGTATTAATTATGTTAAGTTTGTTGGTTTCTCTATAGACTGCTGTTTAAGTTGGAATAATCATTTACAAGCAACAGCTTCTAAATTGTGCCAAGGGATCTAGATGCTAAGAAGACTGAGGTCTAGGGTGAGGCCAAAGATGTATGGTCTATTATGCTCAAATTCATAGTCATTTATCATATGGGGCAATACTGTGGGCACATCAGTCCTCTGCTCTAAGGTTATTCAGACTTCAGAAAAAAACAGTGAGCATTGTAGGTAACCTTCCTTCCCACAGTCACTGTAAAAATATTATTCTTCAATTTGGTATAATGACTCTACCAGCTATATTTACCTTTCAGTGCTTAATGTATATTAAGGAAAACTGTGAGAAATATGAACTGTTAGGCGTGAGTCATAATTATAGTACTAGAAATATAGATAACATAGGTTTCTTCAGGTGTGGGTATAGTTACACACAAAAAACTTTATACTATGTATCCATCAAGCTTTTCAATGCCATACAAATGAAAATAAGATTACTTCCAAATAAAATGTTCAGGAATATAATAAAAAAATTACTTGTTAATAACTGTTTATATAAAATTGAAGATTTTTATGAGGTAGCAGCTAACATGATATAAATTTGGAATATTTATAATGCATTGATGTATTAATTTTTACTGTCTTTGTAATGCTACAGATGTTCTCTGTAGTTTATACAATAAATATACAGATATATGCAGGGAGATAAATGACTTGTAACACAGAAAACAGCATTTTAGAGATACTGACATTTTCGCCCTTTAAGGGTCGAATTCCTAAAAATTTCTTTCTTAAAATATGATGTGATTAAAGTAGAGACCATAAGCTTTAAAATGACACCTTATTCATTGATTTTGGTTAAGTATGAAGGAAGACATAGGCTTGTGACAAAAAAATACCTTATAGAAATAATATATATGCCTGTACACCTCACAGACGTTAAGGTCATTAGTGGCAGGACAGCTGTGTTAATATAGCTGACCTCTTTTAGGATTAAGGTAAGCAAATTTCAATACATTACATGTAACACACAAAATCAAGCTGTATACTCTATTTTCTAGGGATGATTTCAGAAGAAAAATATATTTTTTAAGGAATTTAATTTAAAATTTAAACCATCATTGGTCGGTGATTTCTCTGGTTTTTAGAAATAGCTCCTAATGCATTAATGTTTTATTTGCGAGAAATGCAATACAGTAGCACAAGTGTGCTGTTTGAGATGCAGTCGTTGGATTCTAAATCACTCACTTCCCATCTGTATTTGTATTTGTATTTGTATTTATTGGCCCCTTAGCATCATACATAGTACGAAGTACAAATGATATAGGGCAAGTCAAAATTGGTCTGTACACAGACAGACAAACAAACATATAACAAACATTCTATTATATACTATGAGATAACATACTATACAGATATGATATAGACAAAAAGAATTACAGTTACAAATATACAATTAATTCTTTACAAATTTAAATGATACTAATGACATCACCAATGTTTAAAACTAACATTTGGTTAGAAATACTCATCAATACAGTAGAAGCAGTGGTCGAGCAAGTACTCCTTCACTGATGATATGAATTTAGTATTTTCTCTTACAGACTTGATCCTCTGTGGTAGTTTATTAAACAATCTGATTCCCATATGAAGTGGCCCTTTCTGACAGAAGGTAGTATTTGTTTGTTGTATATGAAAGTCTAGTGTCTGTCTAGTATTATACAAGTGTATGTCACTGTTTGTTTGTAGTTTATACCCAGAAGCTTCTATATTTTTCTTAATGAATTTTATAGTTTCCAGTATATATAAACAGGGCAGTGGTAGAATTTGTAACTTTCTAAATAAATGTCTACATGAGGTTCTACTTTGTACTCCTTCAATAATTCTGATAATTTTTTTCTGGATTTTGAAGCATTTGATACTAGGTGGGGAGTTCCCCCAGAAAATGATTCCATACCTTAGTAATGAGTGTACATATGCAAAATAAATGTGCCTAATGGTTTCATTAGATATGCAGTCTCTCTGTTGATGACATGTCTCTAAATCTAGTCTGCATCCAAAACATCACTGACCGTGATGCCTGATCACATTATTTAATCCGCATCTTACCGATGTTTATTCATCTCCTCGTGAGATGGTGGACACGAGATTTTGAGGCATATTTGACGCACGTTTATCAACAAATAAAAAATTGTAATTTTCTTTGGCCTCTGCGTAAAATGATACAAACAGCCAGATAGATGAAACGTTCCCTGTATGTTTGCCCAGACATCATGGGTCAACATAATATTTATTGAAAGACATTATAGTTTTGGGATTAGCATGTTGTTATTTATATTTTCTATAAGCTTACTGTGGAAGTAGATAAACATGATTGACTTGCTAGGCAAATGCTCCTATATTTAGTCCATTGATTCTAAAATAGGCAAGACTATATTTAGAACCTAAATTTCAGTACTAATGCCACAGCAGTGAAGGGCACTGTACTTGAATAGAAATTAAGATGTTCACAAATGGAAGACATTTTATTGTTTTTGTTTATAGTTTTTCAGGAGCCTAGAATAAAAAAATATATATTTAAAATATCTGAAACCATACAGACTTGAGGAAGGTTTCTTTTGAAACCAGTGTGGTGTGATTTTTGCTTTTCACCAATAGTTTGAATAGCTTCAATTTTATTAAAAATTCTGCCCTGCCACAGTTGCTTACAATACATTTATGTTCTCATTTGAAGGCAGCTATGACATCATTTTACTAGAATGAGCAGTTAATTTCAAGTATTTTTTAACAACATCTGTACTATTATTTTTTGAAAATTAACTCCAAACATTTTCTGGACTGCTGCCAAAAATTAAGAAAACCTAACCAGGTGAGTCTTTTGTCAGTGTGAAACAGATTATAAAAGAAGAAATATCTTTAAGGTACACTACTTTTGTGTTTGAACAGCAACAAACAATGATGTGCATACATTTTATACTAGACAGACATTAGATTTACATGTACCACAAACAAATACTACCCTATGTCAGAAAGGACCATTACATACAGGAATCAGATTGTTTAATAACCTACCACATAGTATCAAATCTGTAAAAGAAAATACAAAATTTACTTCAGGACTGAAGGAGTACATGCTCGGCCACTGCTTCCACAGTATTGATGAGTGTTTTCAAACCAAATGATAGACTTAAATAGTGAAAAATCATGTGTTATTTGTAATTATAAATTTTGTGTCTTTATCAAACTTGTACAAGTATCTTATGAATGATCACAGCATTGATAAAATGCCCATGTGTGTGTGTGTGAGAGAGAGAGAGAGAGAGAGAATGTACTGTCTGTCTGCGTACAGACTATTTTTGAATTATCCCATATCATTTGTACTATGTATGATGCTAACGGACCAATAAATACAAATACAAAAAAATACTTTTCCACACTCTCTTCACCATCCTCCTTTCCTCCAATGCAGCTCTTTTATCATATTAGTTACTGACTGGGTGCTGTGATCAATTGTACAAACAAATCTATCTGTTCTTCTTTGATCAACCTCAAACTCCTGTATTTGCTAAGTAAAATGTGGATCTCTGACTACATCACCATATGCAACCAGCGGTCTGACCATAGTTTTGTAACCAAATTCATAAACTTCTCTGGTACATCCTCTCATCACCCTCTCCAGTAAATGAAGGATTGTGTAACCTTTTTTTACCACCTGCCCAGTTGAGTTTATTATCAAACGTTATGCCAAGATATTTACATTTCAAACTTTCAACAAGCAATTCTAACTCCCACCCTACAATCATAATTAACCCTTAGTTTTTTTTTATCTTTTGTTGTGGTCCTGTTGCAATATAGGATCGCAGACCACCTCTACAGACTATGGCCAATGGTTTTGCCTTAGCACTCCCCCGCTGGCAGTATGGTAACCATAGTGATCTAACCCCGAATGACGCGTCTAGCTAACGTCCCGAGCCTAGAAGCTAGCAGGCTACCACAGTCCCAAGATCCCCGAGCGGTTGTAGGATGATGGGTGGATAGATCAGACTGGCTTACTGGAATAATGTTATTCAAGAGGGTTTAGCGCTTCTGGGGGCTTTGGCTAGAACCAACATTAACCCAAGGTTGAGAAATTTTACACATGCTCTCGCAGAGAGTAATAGTAAAAGAACGGGATTGTTGCTTATAAATCCTAACAATAGATTACGGCCCATATCAAGTGGATAATATACTTACATTGGGTGACGACAGAGATTGTGGAGGCTGGCTGGTCCCTGGGCTCGACCCCCACCCTGCTAGGCTGGATCGAGAAGACTCCCGACTTTTCAACTGAACCCAGACTGAATAAACACTCACTGACTGCCTTAATGACTGACTGATTGACGGCTTGGTCGGTCTATATAGTCGCCAGGTACTCCATTTCGTAAAGAGCTTCAAGCATTACTTAAAAAGGCCGGCGCGGCCGCCGCTTAACCTGAAGTTATTTTGCGTGTGCGCCTCCATCCGATGACCGCGTAAAGTACGGCTACTGGCTCAGTCCCATATTTAGTATTATTTCTGGTCTTAGAACACAGCTTGGCTATAACACTGTGTACCTAATAAGCCAAATCTTCTTGGCTTTTATCCTCATTCTATGCTGACCCGCCCATTTAGATTTTATATCCAGGTCACCCTGCAGCTGTTTACAGTCTCCACCTATTTTGGTCCTATTGTATACCACTATACCATCTGCAAAAAAAACAGTCTTTCATTAAAATAATGAGCAACAATGTTCCCAATAAACTACTCTGTAGCACTCCCCATATATACTTCCTCATCTTTTGATTTCCTCCTCAAACACTTTGCTTTCTGGATTTTGAGAATTCTTCTACCCAGCAACTAATTTTTCATTCACTCCAATAGATTTCAGTTTATTTAAAATCATTTTATGGCTCACTCTGTCAAATGCCGTAGAAAGATCTAGTGCCACACTATAAACTTGGCCTCCCTTGTCCAATTCATCTGAAATATCTTGCTTATTGCCCACCATCTAAGATTGACATGAATATCCTTGCCTAACGCCATGTCGATCTGAAAACCAGTTCCTTTCTCACAGACATTTCTGATACAGTTGCACATATTATGGATCAGAAATACAGATATCTTCTTCAGTGTTCAGAACAAAATATTCAGCATTAGAGAAGTATGAATTCTTATTAAGTAGGATATGTGCCTGGTGTAGCAATTTAAATATTGAAAAAGTAAATACAAGAAATCAAAAACTCTAGAAACTCTGCTAAAATTACAAAGCCCTCGAAAAAATCGCATCCTTTGAGTTGACCCCCTAAATTTACTTGGAACACATCTAAGCTGGAACCGCTGCAGGCCGTCAGAATTCCGACGACAGAAACAGCTGACTAGCGAGATCTAATGGTTTCGGTAGCTTTCGTTTCTTGCACTGTGTCGAGAAAAAATACCAAATAGATGTGTAGAATATTTGTTGCTTTCTCTTCCCTGAGTGATATTTTGATCTGTTTATTACAAAAACTGAGTAATCACAATGAATGTTGTTGGAAATGTAAATACAGGGAATAAAATGTTGACCTCTGAGTTTAAAAAATATCACAAAACGTTTCCTTGCATCCAGAACACTCGTTTCGTTAATAGTTTGGTGGAGGCGGGAATAAGAGAATGTTAACTTGAATCCACAAAATGTTTTGGTCCGAGTTTCACTGTAATGAATTATCGCGTCACAGTTTACAGTTAGTGTCTTCGCTGGTCCAGGCTCCTCCCTGGTCAGTGATTGTTTCTTCCTTCCACTTGCCTGGTGACTGTGTATATGCGCTCTAGTCAGCGGCCACTAACATTATCCTGCTTCAAGATTAGCAGATGTCCTCCCTGAAGCTTTAATGTCTTTAGGGCTTAAGGATACAAATTAAACCAATATTTCGCACATATATTTTATGAGGTTCTGATTATTGGTATCACATAGATTTGCTGTAAAAGTTCTTTCAGGTGACCACCAGGAATAGCATGAGACATACTTTAAAATTCCTTAAACTCTTCTCTACATGGTTCTCGTAGCCTTAAACACGTAAGGAATTTCTCGTATACTTTGACTAGTTTTATTAACGCTATCCCGTTAAACTCAGTTTGCGCAAGTTTATCTTTCAACTCTTGTCTGTAGAAATAGCATCTATTTTCATGCTGCTATGAATACTGAATTCTTTACCATTTGAAAGTGATTAATAAAATAATAAAAACAACACTGCCCAATTTAAAAAAAAATACTGAATCTAAGAATTTTGGACGCTCGCCCAGTTTCATAAATACTGTTCGAGTTTTCGTACAGAATTATCACAATAATCTCACAGCTAGAGAAATTAACGCGCGCGCTCTTTGCAGAAAGAAGGAGTGCATTCCTGGCGAGCAGTGTCCAGGATCAGAGTAAAATTTAATGTATTACATAAACTTGCTGATGTCTATGCATAACAGAAACATGAGTCAAATTAATCGAAGCAATCGACCTAGAAATATGCGCTGAAACGTTTGGTTTACCATAGAATAAGTAATAGGAAAATCGCCAATGATGGTCATTTCTTATGTTTTGGGGATGAATACAGGTCTATCCAACAAATTCCTAGTTTCTATGGCCACGGGAAGTAATAGTGGAATTGTGGTGAAGTAGTGTCGTAGTCAGTTAAGAATAATTGAGAAGAACCAGTTCCGGATTCTCCACGCAGGCCTTCTAGGGGGCGCCTTAGCTATACAACTGCCCCGGATGGCGAAAACCAAGGGCCCCTTTTTCACATTTACTACGGGCCTTGAGAAGAACAAAGTAAAATTTAAAACATTAGATACGCTTGTTAAGCTCCGTTTATAATGAACATCTGAGATGTATAAAGGTATCAGGGTAGGAAGAGATTTCATGTTTCTGTTGTATTTGGGGTAGTTATACGGAAATTCGCCAATTTTGGACTTTTATAAATGATTTGTGTGTAGGACAATATCTGTGTACAGAGTTTCAGTTTTCTATGACTACGCAAAATGCGTTAGAGTTTCGATGATCATCAGTCAGGGAGCAACCGGCAAAATCAGTGGAAATTGCAAATGAATAACACCTAAACCAGGAACAGAGACGAAATAGTGTTTAATTTGTTCACTACACTTGCCATTTCTTTTCTTAATTTTTAAAAACG